>LPNX010634731.1:0-59439 GCA_001517045.1 Pseudotsuga menziesii
TTAACCAGATCTACATACCTCACTCAAAAAACCACTGAACGCAACATCTGTGGAAAGACCATAGCAGGGACGACCACATGATGTGCACTCGTGAGGATCAGAACTCTACTGGGGATGTGCTGATGGTGGTGCACTGGTGGATGGTCCTGCATCCCCACCCATCTGCTGAAGAGTAGTGCTATGGCGAAGGACCACTCGTGCAAGTGTCAAAAAAGCATCCTATGTCTCAGCAACTACGCGAGTTGCAGGTGGGACATCTGGCCCATGAAATGGCATGCGAGGTGCAGGGGTAGGGTGATTAGGGTCTTAGAGCCTCGCATTGGGTCGGTTTTGGGGCATCCCCCCACCGATCCCCTGAAACTCCAAGTAAGAAAAATAGTTCACGTGTTTATGCAACACGAACTCCACATACAACTTTCGAAGGAAATACAGGGGCATTTCCCTGTTGTTATGTGGTGGCGAATCAAAGACCATATACCATCTATCCATCCAGTTATCGATAAATGGATGGAATGTGCACCACTCAATGGATATATGTGGTCAGTTTGCATTTGGGATTTCTCTAGTCCGAGGATCCCTGAATAATGCAAAAAATTGCTCCTTTGTTATTTTTAACCTTCTTATTGCCACATAATCCAATCCATCCTCTTGTTCTCTTCTTTTCCTCTCTCTATATGATGTGATATCATATAGTATATTAGTTGGATGCGAAATAGTGTCAACAATAGCATCCATGGTGGATGCAAGCGAGCGGCGAATCTCATCGCTGCCACGAAAATAAGCACTGATGCCCCTTAAGCGGGAAAGCTCAATCAAAATCGCGGCATTCGGATCCATTGCCCCAACTGCAAAAAAAAACATCAATAAGCAAATCATTAGAAACATATACATGGCATATAATGACGTCTCTTCAAAATTGAAAATGTATTAAATCAAACTCAAGTTAGCAATTTAATGACAAATTCACTTACATATATTTATTTAAACTTAAGATTAAACATTTCACAATTAAAACGTAAGTGTCATTCAACTTGTGACTACATTCAGTTAATGAGTAAGTAAGAATTGGATATAACTTGTTCTGGCTTAGAAAGATGGTTGTGCTAACTTAGAAAGATGATTTGAATTTTGTTGAGAGGTTTGTCTTTCGTTTAAGGTTTGGATTTTGGCAGGAAAGGAGGAATTGTTCATTGTTTGGGACATGCCTTGGAGGCTATGATGATGTTGCTTGATCAAGGACAATCTTTCTTAGAGCATGATGATGGATATTCCAGAGCTAGTATAGTCCAGAGTTCGACAAGAGAAAACCCCGATGATATGTGTCAATGGGCATTGTATGAGTACAATTTCAAGCTTATGATGGTCTCCTATGTGTATATATGTAGAGCATATGATGTGTATTATGATGATCCTTGATGATTACTTGATATGTATCATGTAGGTCATGTTATGTACATGCGGGGTTCATCAGCTAAGATTGATGACTTTGTAGAGAATTTTTAGGAGTGTTCATTTTCTAGTTGTCTTTCAGGATGTAATCATGCAGTGTATGAGGATATTGGGGCATGCATTCTGAATAGTGATTCATCTCTCCATATGACGAGAATGAGGTCAGTGTTCCTTAATGTTTCAGAGATAGAATCAGACTAGCATGTGGATTATGGGGTCAACACCATGCATGCATTGAAGGTGGTTGGATGTGTGGAGATTCCAACAGAGTCAAAATGATCGCTCGAGGTGGGAAAGGTGTTGTTTGGTTCAGAGTAGAAGGTACATTTTATCTCAGTGACAAATTTGGCAGATGCATGGCATAAAGACATGTTCTGGGCAAACCATGTGCTTATATTGTCATAGGGGGCTACCTAAGACACAATAGTGGTGCTTAGTGTTAAAAGGGGGAAGTTGGAAAGGTTTCTAGGACAACCTGTGGGTAGGTCTTAAGGGATATTAGATTTAGTGTCAAGACCAATATCCAAGACATTCGGTCAAGAGATTTCCTTTCGTACTTTTAGGAGAGTTAGTGGGTATAATTTGACACAGTTTCATGTGTAGGAGAGAGAGGAGTCTCCTAGGAGAATGGGTTGTAGGCAAAGCCTTCGTCACATAATCTAGGGAAACTAGCATGAAAGATTTCAATTTCATAGGGAGAAATTACAAGAATCGATGGCATGATGAGATTGGAGACATATCCTGATGGATGTACCAGGAGTAACTTCCTCACTAAGAGGGAGCGTTATCTTTTGGGGTAGCTTGGATATGTACTTTTGCATTGGTGGTGTCTAGTATGTGGAATTGTCCGAGCGACACTCTCTTGGTGAACACTTTATAAAGTGATTTTATAATGTTACCCTTTATATTTAATCACAAAAGCGAGTTTTATAATGTTGAGGAACTTAAGTGATTTAAGTGACCCCAATAAGAGAATAAGTCACAATTGCCGATCTTGTGAGGTTAATATCTAATCTTGACTCTTGAAGATGAAGGGTTAGGGATTTTGTCATTAATGAATTATAAAGGGATATCTAAGGAGAGGAAGAGGCACATTATGAATGAGAGATATTTTGGAGCCGAAGAAAAAAAGAGTGAGGAAGAGTATTGTAGCAAGAGAAACGAGGGCGCAAATCCAAAGGAGGGAAGGAGAGCGCACTTCCCAAGACATCCATTGCAAGAAATCGAGGAAGAGGAAGTTTCCAATAGCCTAGGAATGGAAATTGAGGTAGTTATGGTATTGTCCATACAACATCAAAAATCGGTATGTACAACAGCATTTAAGAGAGGTTTCAGGGGCCATATAGCCTATACCTTATTTCCAAGTTTGGCCATACATGTCTATTTCTATTTGGGACTAATTTGGCATGGATTTCGAGGTTAGTTCAATGTGTACATAAGTTGTACAGTGTAAAATAGACTTGGGCATGATTTCCCCAGTTGGCACAAGTTTTTAGGTGTGTAATAAATGTTTTAAAATTCCATATTTATTCTATATGGGAAGATTAATAGGGAATGCCATTATGAAATTGTCCATGGTTCTATAGCGAGTACGAGTTCTTTCATCACTTTTTGAAAAGATGCTTGTTTATGCTTCCAGTCATATTGAAAAGATGTTTGTTTATGCGTCCTAGATTCTAGTGAGAGTGGTTTTTTTTCTAATGGTTATGGTTTTCATAATCTCTAGGAATTTTGTCTTGCTTGTAATTTTAAAGGCCTTAATTCATATGTATGGCATATGATGTAGATTTTTAGGCAATATTTAGTTTGTTGGTGAATTTCTCTTGAAGGGTAGGCTCTTTTGGTCATGTAATTGTTTGGGTTATTGACTATTCTATTTTTTTTATGTACTAGAGAGTTTCATTTGATTAGATATAGAATAGCATCTAAATTGTTTTTTATGAGGGAAAAAGAAAATAAAAAGTTTAGTCTTCCTACATAATGCATGTCAATAGGTTTTTTTCGGGACTGTGTGTTTTTTTATTTGTTTTTACATTTACAAAACGCACACGCGTTATAGAGTTATAAAACACGTACATGTTTTGGAGTTCTATAATGTGTGCGCGTTATTGTTACCTGGCCTACATGTCTGCTGATATGTCAGGCTCGGATTTACTATTCCAAGTGCTATGGAAGAGGAGCGCGTTCTTTTTCTATGTAACGTGAGCCTGTTCCTAAAAAGTAAGATTGCATCTAAAAGGTCCCTCAACTTCTTGCACACACCCTGAAACATTTGCACCAGCATCTAAATTGAATATTATGAGATTATTAATTGCTTTAGCTACAAAGTATCATTGGAAGCTACACCAATTAGATGTTAAATATACGTTTTTATGATGCCTGTTTATTTTGTGTATGAATCTTTATGAGTTTTTCAATCTTTATAAGTTTGTCACACTTATATTGACATAATATTGTGGAATGTTGATACCGATGATGGTAGACATGCTTTAATTCTACATATGTTATCTGTTGTGAATGTGTCGATGGATCGACCTACGTTCTTGTTGTGTATGTGTCAACAGATCGACCTACTTTCTTATTGTGTATGCTTCGACGGTAGTCCATCCCTCTGTTTTGGTCGAGCAACCTATTAATGTTGCCATGAATAAATCCCCTTCCATAATTGCATAATCCTAGTTCTAAAAGTCCCCATTAGTAACTCGAGTGAGACCTCACTTGCGTCGCAGGTGTTGTCGACAAAGTTACACTCTGTCGGTTCGATATCTTCGGCTTTGTTGGAAGGGAAGGGAAATATGAACCTGGGTTAGTGGAATCGATGCCAACAATTGCTGGCTCAATAGACTTATTAGATCGCAAAGAGAAAATAATCTATCAATATAATGTAATTTCAATCAAATTTTGATTATTTCCTCATATTGGGATTATGCTAAGATGTAAAGAGGACCGTGGACTGCATGATTGGGTCAAAAGCAATGTAAGTCACTCTAGATCTGTTATGCTTAGTTTTGGTTTTGTTTTTTATTAATGAGAAGCTTAAGAATATTTCTTGTTTACGAGCTAAGGTTAATGACCCTAATATTAGTCTGAGAATAAGGAATAATGCTAGTTTTAGATATCTAATTCTTTAATGTATTACATGCATTTCCGAATGATTTTTCTATGAATTCTTCTTAACATTGTCCTATTATTTATTCATGGTATCAGGTTATCTAGTGTTTATTTAAGTGTAATTTATGTTTTTCTTCCAAATTCCCTTGTTATTATCTCATTACATTTCCTTGATGCGAGAGAAAGATAGATTTCTATTCTCTTGTATGTTGGTATATCTTGAAATCTTAAAGGAAGAGGGTTGGGCCTATTAGGAATCAGTCTCTTTTCCCACCCTTCTACACTCAAATGTTGATCTCTATGCTTATGTTTCATTCAACTATGAGCAAATGTGCAAATAACCCTTTCAATTAATATTCCTTCTAATCTTGTCTATGACACTACAATGTCAATTCTTGTCTTTTTGTAGGGAACATATTACAATGGGATTTTCATCAATATGGGATGTCCATAAGCTCTTAAGCCTAAACAAATGTTTCCAAGTTACACCATAAATGAATGACACTTGCATTTGAATATGCATTTACAGTGTAAGAGAGTTACAATAGCCTTTCATCTATAATCAATGAATGACACTTGCTTTTGAATATGCATTGATAGTGTAAGGGAGTTACAGTACACTTCAGAATCTTGTGTTTCTCATGTTATTTTCATCAATTACAAGACGATTTTGACACTTCCAATTTTCCCTCATAGTATCTCTATATAAAACCTCTATGTAAAAAAGGAATTCTATGCAATACCTCTTTTCCATATATATTATCTAAGTTAACCATTTTCCGTGTTAGAAAGCATTAACAATAACACTAGGATAATTTGCTTCAACTGCTAATGTACTGTACAAAAACAAAAGCATAATACCAGACTATCTTTATGAAACTTTCTCAAGACAACTCTATTTATCTTGGACAAATTTAGATTTTATTGATGGTCTATGGAATTTCACATTAGATAACCAACATAGATCCATCTTAAATACAGATCTATCAATCACTAAGAGGGATCCAATTTCTTAAGGTGTAAATTTGTCGCTGTGATTTTTTTTCAAAATTTTAATATGTTTTGTCATGTTACCTTATGTTATGTAATGAAACAAATGTTATAACATCTCCCCCATTTTGGGTTGTAGAGCACCTTTCCACTCTTGGTGTAGTAAGTTGGAAAATTAATTTTTTCTTTGTTTTTACCTGCAATGTTGATTGCTAAAGGAGATTCAAATCAAGTACATCCATCTCTAAATCATTTGATGTCAAATATGGATAATTGAAAAAGGGTAGGCCTCTCAAGTGTTAGTTCTCATGTGCAAGATCAGTAACAACTTTTCCATTCTGCAATGAGTGGGACCTAATCAAAAGAATATGCAAAGGGAAATATTGGAAACGATACTCTACCTTTTTATGAGATAAAGTGGATTTGAAGGGAAAACCATCTACATCCTTTCCATCAAAGGATTAAATGGCCCTTAAGTCTCCATATGTGTTCCCTTCACATCCTTTGCATCAAGAAACAACTATGCCATTATTTTCCTCAAAACCTTTAAGGGAGCTTCAAGATAAGAGAATAACAATGAGAAGTACAAGGGTGCAGAGAAGAGTTCCAAACAAGAGAGCTGATCAGTTAGGCAGTCAAGTTGTCCTACGGGAAACAAATCTTTCCCATTCCCCTCCATTGCTAACCAAAAAATGTTCACTTTATCTAATGAAACAAGGGTAGAATGGAACTTTTTCCATCATTCCATCGTCATAATGAGAATATTAATGAATTTTGGTCAAAGATAGTGGCAATTTCCCCAACTCATGTAGCAAAGGAATGAGGACAAGAAATTATCTCTTTTTTATGAAGACGAATAAGGTACATCCAACAACCTAGGTGGAGTACTTTGTAATCCATCAATTCAATAAACCTAGAGAAGTCAACATCTTGCCTCCCACTCCACTTTCCATCTTATTGATAACATGAGAGGCAATGCAAAAAAGAGTTTGCAGAATTATGTGTTGGATTTTTTGCATTTTGAAGCTCACAAAACTGAATTTGTTCATTAGCCAGATTATGTGTGTTTATATCTAGAGTATGCCTTTTTGAATGTTGGCCTTATTTTCATGACATTGTTTTATTGGCGTTGTAGCCTTATGCATATTGTTCTTGAATTTGAACCCTTTTGTTGTTTTGACAAATGTAAATAACCAATCTTAAATTAGGCTCGGGTGGTTTATCAATAGTTCGAGTGTGCATACTCTCTGTAATTTTGTTTATGTATCTGGATTCTCGCACAATAGGAGAAAGCTTTAAATATCATATTAACACATTTTTATCCAAAAAAAACCGAATTCCCTATGAGGTTGTAACATGTTTGTTTGAAGACCTGTGACCATTGTAAATGCAACAAAATTGCTACTTGCTTACTCACTCTAGAGCAACTAATTGAAAATCCAATTGGATGGTTCTATGTCTTCCAATGGTAGGTCTTTTTTATATATAAAATACAATATTTTAAGTTAATATCATTTGCAATACTTTAAAATACAACTATTCACAACTATATCATTTCAAAAGTAATTACTACAGGAATATCTAAAAGTGGCTTGCTAAAATATTAACATCCACATAAAGGAATATTGATACAAGATAGGTACAAATAACTTTTTATTAACCAATCAATCTTAGAAATTTTAAAGATTTATCGTCTTGGAAATTTTAAAACTTTATCATAAATTGTTTTATAGGGGCATATAATATAGAGGTTCAATTGTTGGAAGTGTATGCCTTGGGTACTTCATATATGTAGTCATTCATGAACATGTTATTGACTACTTTGATAATGTTATTAATGCTTTTGAAAACATGGATTATGTAATCGTACATGAAATGTTTTCTCTTATATATTTATGTTCTCATGTATCTTGTATTTAGCATAGTCATTTTGATCATTTTGCGGCGTTTTTGGTATGCATGTGATGAATGTCTCATAACTTTATCAAATCATATAGACACCATGTCTGGTAAATATGTTATGGTGAGCTATTGGGTGTTACATATCTAGGGGAGGATAGTATGCCGTACCTAGGGAGGCATCTAAGGAGAATAAATGATGTAATGGGTACCCATTACATATATCATTCTCATGTAGGTACCCATTACATCCTTTAACATTACATTAATTATTCTCATTTGGTACCATTACATATATTATTCTCATTTACGTAGCCATTACATCCTTTATTCCCCTTGGATAGCTCCCTAGGTAACCCATATTATCCTCCCCTAGATATATATAACATTGAAAGATTCCATGATTCTCTATGCCCTAGCAATGCTTAGTGTGTCATTTGGTCTTATCAGTGCTTTCTTTGTTTCAAGCCCTATAGGCTAGGTTTTAGGTGCACATGCAATGTCTTATTGACTGATACATTTCTAAGAATATATAGATTCTTGAACAAAGAAAAAGAAACACTTAATTGCTTGTTGCTACTTGCCGTGACAACAAAAAACTATTTTTTTCGTTGTTTTTCTTTCACTTCAATGCAGAGTAATTTATTAGGTTTGAAATCTTCTTCTCTACTTTACTTTTTGTTTTTCCATTATCGACCTTCCTTTACACCTCATGGGACAATGACTAATTAAAATAATTTAGATTCCATAGTACCCTTCCACCCACCCTTCTCCTAATTTTTTTTAATGGTTAAGATGTCTGTGTAACAAGTTCGTTTAGACTATCCACTTCTATCCACTTCTTTTTATTTATTTATTAATTTGATTGGTTTAACTATTATATATTTGAGATGAATTAAAAAAAAATCTAAATAAAAAACCCTTTTATTTATTAATTTAATTAATTTAACTATTAATTTATTAATTTGATTGATTAACCATTATATATTTTCATGGTTAGGATGTCAGTATTCACTTCTTTTATTTATTTATTAATTTAACTCTTCTAAAATATTTTAGATAAATTCAAAAAATCTAACAAACTATCTCTTTCTTTTTATTTATTTATTAATTTAATTCTTCTAAAATTATTTATTAATTTGATTGACTTAACTATTATATATTTTTGATGAATAACAACTATAAACAAGAAACACTTTATTTATTAATTTGATTGATTTAACTATTATATATTTTAGATGAATCCAAATAATCTAAACAAGAAAACCGGGGTGAAGGAAATGAATGACAAACGAGTAAGAATATACTTTGATATATCCTTATCGGGGAGTTGAAGTGGAGATCTCAGTTTGGCATATTCTAAGATATATTCCAAGGAATATTATCACGATCCTGTTCGCAAAGCTTCACCTCGACATACCTAGATATAATCCATTTTCGCTTCAAATTCTTTCTGTCAAACAACTGGACCCCGTGACCAATTTTGTGATTCCGGTTTGCTCTGTTACGTGAGCCCATAGTATTTGTAGCTACAGCTCTTTTGATATGCTAAAATCCCACTGGTTTTGGGGTTTCGACACCAGAATCCGTGACCTTACAGCATCCTGTTCTTATTTCGACTTCTGATATTGTAGCTCAACTCTAAATCTTCAGTTCTTGCACTCTTTGACAGTTATTTTCTTTGATATTTTGGTTCCGTAGGCGGAAATCGCTTGTTCTGGCCGTATGGAAGCGTTTCTCCGCCCTGAGGCTTACAGTATTACTGTATTTTTGGAGAGTATAATTCTTTTGTGAGAAGAAAATTTTCGCACCGGGATCATGAAGTTTGGCAAAACATGGAAGACTCAGATCGAGGAAGCATTGCCAGAATGACGGGATAAGTTCTTGTCTTACAAATTCTTGAAGAAGCAGGTCAATTCTATATCGACTGCAAAGGAATATTCATCTTCCCTTGGCAGCAATGACATTCGGCGCGGCTTCGATGAAGTTCCCCACAAAAGGCAAAAGATCTCTAGCGGAAATGTTGAAGCAAGTGCTGCTTCAGATGACAATCTAAGCGCTGTTGTATCCAAACAGGGCTCCGGGGCTCTAGATTTCGATTGCAATAAACGCAAAATGACTGCCGAGCAGTTGTATTTTGTTCATTTGCTGAATGCTGAGATTGAAAAGTTTAATGCCTTCTTTATGGAGCAAGAAGAAGAATACATCATCCGTCAGAAAGTACGTATGCTCTGGTCATCTTGAATTGGAAAGTAGTTTTAGCGTCACGTTCAGGAATTGGCGTAATTCTTTATATTGCCAGGAGAGGAAATCTATATAGAAGATTCGAAGTGTTAGGCTTTTAGTATCTCATGTAGGAAAATTTAAGAATTTATGTAGGTTTTCTATTTAATTCTTTATATTGCCGGTAGAGGAAATCTATATAGTTCTTCAAGATGCGAAGTGTTAGGCTTTTAGTATCTCATGTAGCAAAATTAAAGAATTTTGCCAGGTTTTCTATTTGTTTGAAAGATTGAAAATATTTGAAGAGATCTGGAGCGTCGGGCTCTGGAATCGGTGCAATTCTTGATATCGCGCCCTAGAGAGGAAACCTTTTTAGGTCATGCGGATTCGAAGTATTAAGCTCTTCGGCCCTCCTGTCTGAAAATATAGAATTGAGGCAGTTTATAGCTTCTAGATAAAGCTAGTACTTGCGAACAGCTATTTTTTGAGAAATTGAGAAGTCGCGATTTCTCTGTGATTATATTTGTAGGTATCTTATTGGGGTAATTATAAGACCAGAGTTGGTTATATTCTGTAGCAATGGACTGTTCTTCCTTTCAGTCTGTAGCAAGATCTAACCCTGATGTGGTCTATGCTGTTACAGTAGGCTTGCATTCATGAGTTGAAATTGCTGTTCTCTTTGCTCGGATTCGCACTTTTGGCTTAATGATTAACTTTGTAGTGGAATGAATGTGAGAGGTGTCTGTTTATTCTTTAACGAACTGGTTTAAATGCACTGTACAACAGGAGCTGCAGGACAGGAAAGAAAAATTGAAGAGAAAAAGTATACCGAACGGGGCTGTTTTCTCCCAAATCGAGTACAACGAGGAGATGATCGAATTGAGGAAAGACATTGTGAATTTTTATGGTGAAATGGTTCTGCTGGAGAATTACAGCGCTTTCAACCATACAGGTACACTTCATGATTATAAACATCCATACTCAATTCAATCTTCTATAATTTTATTGCAGCCTCGGGCAATGAGCATCTTCTCCTGGATGTTAGGTTCAACTCCAAACTTTCAAAACCCTAATTATTAAAACCGGGGTTGCAGGGCTAGCGAAGATTTTGAAGAAATACGAGAAGAGAACAGGCGGGCTACTGCGCCACCCATTCGTTCAGAAGATTCTGGAACAACCCTTTTTCTTCACTGACCAACTCTCTAAGCTCATCAGAGAATGCGAAAACACACTACAAAGTTTATTTCCAAATTACCCTCAGAGCGTTCTTGAAGTACCTGCAGGTCCGTTCAGCAATGGAAACCCTGCTACGCGAGGCGGCTGCGGCGGCAACGACTAAAGCGTTATTTGAGGAGGATAATTCATTGTTGAATAAATGCAGGAGGGCTGGGGATGGGGATGGGGAAGGGGAAGGGGAAGGTATGGAGAGTATATACAGAAGCACCATGGCTGCACTTCGCACCATGAAAGAAATACACGGAGGGAGCTCTACCTACAGCGTCTTCTCCTTGCCTCCTTTGGAAGAGACCAAAACTATACCGGTCTGTTCACTCATAGCCATTTGCCCAAAAACTAGAACTGCAAGGCCCTATAAAGCTAACACTATTCTTGTATACAACAAAACACAAACACAGTACCAAGGGTTATCTCAATTGGTAAACCGCTCACACTCACTCAATTTAAACTCAATTTAAAGAGAATCAAGCCTTATGAAGATTTTTCTTTTAAATTTAACAGTTGAGTTTAATGTATCTGCCTCACATTCCTCCTGAACGTAACTCTGATGTCTTCTTTTCTTTTATTTGATTAGTACCCAATTAGCAAATATTTACTGACGTCTTTTTTTTGGTTACTCAATTTTAGCAAATATTTACCGCGTTACCTGTGCACAACTCGTAATTATTATTTTCTGTGCAAGGCTACCCTTTTATATTTTTGATAACTTTTAAAGGCATATTTTAATATTTTAAATTTTAAATTTTTTTAAAATATATAAAAACTATTTAATATTTTTGTAAGCAGTGTTGAAATTTTATGAGCAAAATGTTGGTTATGGACCATTTTTCAAGTCAAACAAAGAAAATATTAAAATTTTTGTATATAGTTTGGTTATGAACCATTTATTTTATACTTTTCTTCCCCAAATAAAACAAAGAAAACATTAAAACTTTTATATAATCTCTTGTATTTTATATTTTTCTTTCCCAAATAAAACAAAAAAAACATTAAAACTTTTATATATAATGTTCAAGAGGGAAGAATTTTTCGAAATTTCCAATTTATTTACACATAAAATTAGTTTTTCACTAAAAACAATTTGAAATACAAATTTTAAAACATCTAAATCTAATAAAGTATTTATAAATTTAATTATAAAAATATTAAATAATTAAAATACTAAAAATAAAATATAAAACAATGAAACCAATTTCTAAAAATATATTCAAAATTTGTTTACACTAACTAAAATCTAATATTATAATTATTTACTAAACATTATATTTATATTATAAAATATACATAATATAAAGATTAGAATCTATTATCTAACATTTATAACTAAAATATAAAACAAAATATATATTATAATTTTCAAAGCTTTAAATTTTTAAAATGTAAAACTAACACTAAATTTACTATTAAGTGAGGTACAATTAAAAATAAAACAATAAAATTTAAATAATTCTTTTCTTCTCATATGTGCAAAAAATATAACCAAATTTACCATATTTATGACTATAGGCATTTTTAGATATTATCTGAAATTTTGGAGTTGCTTGAGTTGATCAAGCCATATTAACCCAAGTGTAACAAGTGATTACTGGTAGCAATTTGTTTTTGTTTTTTCATATGAGGTCTTTTTTTTTTAATTAAATAACATTCTGGTACGAATAATGGATATAAAATTATATATTATAGCCGTTGTTTAACAACCAATTATCTTAAAAAAACTAAGTCATTAGTTGTGCTCAGGAATGGAATTTGAGGAGGTATGGCCATCATGGGTCAATTTACCCTACAGTCAAAATCTGGCTTAAAATACAGAAAACGTTCCTGATTTTGATTGTTACCAGCAATTTTGACGGGTGTCCGCCATTTGAAATTCCAAACCTGGTTGTGCTTATGAGCAATCACCAGTGAATTTACTTGCTGCCATTTTTGAACTTCCTAGGAATTTTGTACAGAAAAGTCAATAAAGCCTAGTTATGCCGATAATGTATGTATTAAAATTATAAATATAGTTGTTAACCATGTTTGTGTGTTCAAGTATTGAATATTTGAAACATTAATTTAAAAACAAGAGGATTAACCACTGAAGTTCAAGAGTATTAAAGTGATAAATGAAGGTGTCGGCCATCTTGTGTGTAAGTATTGAATATTTAAAAGATGAATTCAAAGTGATAAATTAAGGTGTTGGCCATTTTGTGAATATTTAAAAAATGAATTTAAAATGATAAATAAAGGTATTATTGAATATTTAAAAGATGAGTTTAAAATGATAAATGAAGATGTTGATCATCTTTGTGTCAAGTATTAAATATTTAAAAAATAATAAAAATAAGCTTATAATTGCAACTTTGAAAGAGTTTCAATTTTTTTTTAATATATTTTAATCCCTAAAACATTAAAAATATATATTTTTTCAAAACATTTTCAAAGGGTATTTCCACAACTTTCTCTTTTCTCGGTCTCTCGTGTGTGCACATATCTATATATAGATAGATATATATAAAACCTAAGATTAAACCTACAACAACGCAGTAAATAATGAGATAAAATGCTTTTCTTTTAATCCAGATTTTTGGGTTACAATATGTATTTGCAGCAATTTTACAATCTTTAAAGTTTTAAAAATTGCAATATAAAAGTTTTACAAGGTATCTTATTGATTAATTTATTAAATAAATTATAAAATTAAAAAACATCAAAGAAAATAAAAAGTGCTTAGTGTTTTTTAACAAATTAACATGGCAAAGAAAAATAAGTTATGAAGCATAAATAAGTTATGAAGCATATAAATTTTAATAAAAGTCTTAAAAAAATTGAAAATACTATTAAGTTATTTAATTTCTTTTATGTATTAAAGTTTGTGTTTCTCCATGAATCTCTTTCGTTTAAAGTTTGTGTTTCTCGTCAATCTCTTAAACGCAACTTGATCATAAGGGCATCTTGCAAATATTCATTCAAAATTCTAAAAGTAAGTTTAAAATTGGCAACATAAATTAACAAAGAATTAAAGTTATTTTGCTGAAATTGAAACATCTTTAAAATAAATAAAGGCTTTCTAGCTTCATATTTTATATTTTATGAGAGTGATTAAGGAACATGTATGCTTATGATTAGGAAATGATACATTTGTGAATTTGAAAACATAGAGGGCATGTGAAGATTAAATGTTCCTCATACTAGGTTCATGAAGACAAAGTTGGAGGCTATGTTGCTTTTATGGAATGTGGTGATCTACATCATCCAAAGTATATGCGAACAACGCAACAAGTACCTTGACACACACGCACACACATATATTATACAATCATGAAGGGATAAATAAAACTAGTAACGAAAAAACTAAGAGCAGTAATTTAAAAAAAAAAATGCTAATTTTTATTTATTTATTTGAAGTTTGGAATAAAAAAAACCATGAAGTTTATTGGAAGTTTGGAATATATATATTTTCAAGTCATTCAAGCTCGAGAGAATTTACGGTTTGAGATTGAAAAATTTTAAAGTAAAAATAATTTTGAACTATGGAAGTTAAAGATGCGAGATTTATTAGTTCAGAAGGGGTTACAGAGAGCTTTAGGCAAAAAAAGAAAAAGACATCTCACCGTGGTAGATGATGAATGGGAGGATCTAGATGCCAAAGCACTAGTTGCACAATTCGATTATGTCTTGTGGATGATGTCTTGTTCAACATTATTGGAGAAACATCAACAACAAGCCTATGGAACAAGTTAGAAAGTCAGTATATATGACCAAATCAGTGACAAACATAATTTACTTGAAGCGACAACTATACGGTATGAGAATAAAAGAAGGTACGAAGATTGCAGATCATTTAAATGTTTTTAACACTCTTATTTTCCAGTTGAGTAGTATGAATGTTAAAATTGATGATGGAGATAAAACAGTCAATCTCTTATGTACTTTACCTGAGTCTTGGGGTCAAGTAGTTTCTTCCATTAGCCTTAGTACAACTGATACTTTAGAATTTGACAATGTGGTTGGTGCATTATTGTTTGAGGAATTAAGAAATAAATTTAGTCTTGAAACCTCTTCGCTTGAAGCTTTGGTTGTTAATGGTCGATCCAAAGAGAAAGGAGAAAATTCAAGAGGTACTTTTAGGTCTAAATCAAAGGGTAGAAAAAACAAATTAAAATGTTGGTACTGTAATAAAACTAGTCATCTCAAGAAGGAATGTTGGAAGAGACAAGAATCCAAGAAGTATGACTCCAAGTCAGAGGCAAATTCAGTTAAGTCTTCTAATTCATGTATGATCAATGAGGTCTTGTTTGTTTGTAATATTTCTGAATATAATGAGGAATGGCTATTAGATTCTGGTGTTTTGCACCATATCTGTCCTCATAAAGATTGATTTGATTCTTATCAATCAGTTAATGATGGAATAGTTTATTTAGGAGACAATCATTTATGTAAAATTTTTGGGGATGGAAGTGTTAAAATTAAAATGTTTGATGGAGTAATAAAAACACTTGCAAATGTTAGACATGTACCTGAGTTAAAGAAAAATTTAGTTTCTTTGGGAGTATTTGATTCTTTTGGTCATAAGTTTACAGGTTTTGATGGAATTCTAAACGTTTCCAAGGGTGCTTTAATGGTCATGAAGGAACATAGGACATGAAACTTTTACAAATTGGTTGGAAGAACTCAAGTTAATGGTATTGCATTAGTATCTGAAAAAGAGTCAAGATCCACTCATCTATGGCATCAACGTCTTGGTCATATGAGTGAAAAATGACTTCATGTATTAATGAATTGTAAATTGTTTCCAAGTTTGAAAACTGTGAATTTGATGTTTTTGTTGGAGCAGGGTCCCGCAGCTATAGAAGAAGCTGCTAGTTTTGGCGGAAATATATAGTTTTGGTGGAAAGAAGACAAGGCAGAGCTACGACGCCGTAGCACGTTTCCAGCTGGAGAGCAGAGCTAGAAACCGTGACTTTTTGGGATGCGAAAGTCAAAGAAAGGCAACGGTACCTGAGCGGCCGAGAAGGGAGAGCTCACCCACTGCATTGAAGGTAGCGGCGGAAGATAGGAGGGCTCAACGACCCTCATAAAGAAAAAGGAGCAACGAGGCTTAAGCATTGAAGGCGAAAGACAGAAAGCAGAGAAGCGGTGCATAGTACCCATGGTCAGTGCCGGGAAGCATGGAAGACTGCAGAGAGCTGTGGTGTGACGGGAAGCGGCTACCTCAAGGACAGAGAGGACCAACTGTCACTAATTAGGGTTTGGGTTACTGTTGGGATAGGCCCACAGTGTTGTAATGGCGAGACCTTCGGGCCGCCTATAAAAGCTTGTATTTTGTATTGTAAAGGGTTGGTTGGTTCGTAGGATGAGTCGTTAGTTGGTCAGTTGATTATTTTTGAGGTAAACTCACGAGTCAGTCAGACAGACTGTGTTGTAACGATCCAGACACCTAGCTTGTCTGTGAGTCATTTTGAGTCTGTATGTAACCATCCACAGAGAGGAAAGAGAGGGAAGGATATATTGAAAGAAAGGCAATATAGAGATAGAAATAGGCCAGAGATCTAGAAGAGATCTCACGCTGCATATGCGGTGCAACAGACTGTGCTAACTTCCTTCAAGATATATAATAGAAGCATAGTTTGGTGGACGTAGCTCCCATCCTGGGGGT
Source organism: Pseudotsuga menziesii (assembly GCA_001517045.1). Taxonomy (NCBI): domain Eukaryota; kingdom Viridiplantae; phylum Streptophyta; class Pinopsida; order Pinales; family Pinaceae; genus Pseudotsuga; species Pseudotsuga menziesii. Next base: position 16,547 of record LPNX010634731.1, read on the forward strand.
GAACCACGTTAAATCTGCGTGTTATGTGTTGCATGGATGTGATTGTACTTGCTTATTATTCCTGGTTATTATGCATATAATGTTAGTTGCAGTAAGTGAATGTATGTATTGTTCAGCTCACGGTAATGCAGGTAGATAGAGATAAGTTGAAGTATTTTAGTAAGCTGCTTAAAGACTCCTTTACGTCTGTTTCTAGTGACCATTTAATCACAATATAACTTCCGGGAAGTAGAGTTTCGCACATTGACACAGTCAACGCTAAGAGTGCAAAGTCATAGTGGTAAGATATCGCAGAGAGGCGATATCGCACCGGCAGAGGAGCTGCGGTGCGCAATACTGCGAGCTGAGGGCTTAGCGTTGAGGGAAGGTTGGGTGTCCCACGGTGCGCAGAGATGCGATAAGATTGGAGATATTGTGAGTAAGTGGAAGTTGCACGACGTGGGAAGAAACCGTGCAATTTGCGTGTGGATAAGAATCGCACGGCTGAAAGGGATGCGAGTAAAAGGGGACATACGATGCGCCAATATAGCTGATTTTGTGACTCACAGGAGTAAGAGAAGAGAAGTAGGATGCGCAGAACCTGGTCCAAGACACTTGAGTCTTGGCCAACCCATTAGATTCACTTTGGGTGAGACTTCAGATCGCTTCGCGGTCTGTCGCCGAAAGGGCCAGTGAGTTAGGGGTGTTGTTGATTGATTATAGTAAACCCGGGTCTGCCCATGCAATCAACAGTTTTGTAAACATTGTATATATGGAAAGCAGTGTAGACAAAAATTTAAAACAGGTAGCATGTTAGTAAAGGTGTTCTTGACTACGTTCATTCTGATTTGTGGGGTCCGTTTCCTACCATTTCCTATGGAGGAGAAAAATATTATGTATTATTTGTAGATGACTTTTCTAGAAAGGTTTGGGTCTATGTCCTAAAAAGAAAAGCTAATGTGTTTGATACATTTAAACAATTTAGAGTTATAGTGGAAAAAAGAACTGACAAGACAATCAAGTGTTTAAGGACGAATAATGGAGGTGAATTTACTTCTTTGGATTTTGAAAAATATTGCAAAGATGAAGTGATCGTCAAACAAAAAACAAATGTATACACTCCTCAGCAAAATGGCGTTGCAAAATGCATGAACATGACTCTTCTAGAAAGAGCAAGGACCATGCTTAATAATGCTAATTTAGGGCAAGAGTTGTGGGAAAAAGCAATTTCTATTGCTTGTTATCTAATAAATCAATCACCTTCAATGGAAATAGATTGTAAAATTCCAGGAGAGGCATGGACTGGGGATTCCTGTGATTATTCAAATTTGGAAATCTTTGGTTGTGAAGCTTATGCACTTACTCCTAAAAATCAACGTTTGAAGTTAGACCCTATATCAAAGAAGTGCATCTTTGTTGGTTATGATGATGTAATGAAAGGATATAGATTGCAGGATCTTACTGCCCACAAACTTGTCATTAGCAGAGATGTTATTTTTTTTATGAATCTTCTCTGATTAAATCCGAAAGTGTAAGATTTGATGTGGAACAGGAGCATGTAATATCAAAACAACTAATTCAATTGGAGAACCAATCTTCTAATGAATTAAATAAATAAGAAAAACTTTCTGGTGAGAGAGAAGTCATAGAAGATAAATAAATTCAAGAAATTATGGAAACCCCACAACCTACACGAAGAAGATCATTAAGGGAGAGAAATCCCCCTAAGAGGTGTGACTGATTCTGTTTCGTCTGTTTTATTTACTGATGATGGAGAACCTTCTTGTTTTCAAGAATCCATTTATTGTATTGGCAATGCTAAGTGGAAGGTGGCAATGAAAGAAGAAATGTATTCTTTGGAGAAAAACAAGACATGGGAATTGGTTAAACTCCCCAAAGATAAAAAAAAAATTGTTGGATGTAATGGGTATTCAAATTGAAGAAATGAGTTGATGGTAAGGTTGAAAGATACAAATCCATATTAATCGCAAAAGGGTACTCTCAGATGGAAGGTATGGACTATCATGATATTTTTTCACCAATTGTTGAGCTTGTATCTATTCATATTGTGTTAGCTTTAGTTGCATTACTTGATTTGGAGTTAGAGAAACTAGATGTTAAAACAACTTTCTTACATGGATATTTAGATGAGGAGATTTATATGGAATAACTAGAAGGTTTTGTACAACTTCAGAAAATTTAGATTAGTTTGCAATCTCAAGAAATCATTGTATGGCCTCAAACAGTTGCCCAGGAAATGGTACAAGAAGCTTGATTCTTTCATGGTGAGCCAAGGTTATACTAGAAGTGAGTATGATCATTGTTTATACTTCAAAATTTTGAATGACATATTCATTATCTTAGTATGTATGTTGATGATATGCTTATTGTGAGAAAAATCATGGATGAGATTAACAGGTTGAAGGATAAGATGGCTAGGACTTTTGATATGAAGGATCTTGGAGCTACAAAACAAATCCTAGGTATTGAGATACACAGATACATAAAAAATGGTAAGCTCAGTTTTTCACATGAGAAGTTTGTTGAGAAAATACTTGAAATATTCGAAATGAATAAGGCAAAGCCCATGAATGTTCCTATGGCTTCCCATTTTAAAATTTCTTCAATTTTGTGTTCTAGTAGTGTTGAAGAATAGGATTATATGTCTCGTGTACCATATGCCAATACAGTAGGATGTTTAATGTATGCAATGGTGTGTACTAGACCTAATATTTCACATGCATTAGGTGTTGTTAGTAAGTACATGGAAAATCCAGGAAAAGAACATTGGAATGTAGTGAAATGGGTGCTTTGGTACTTGAGAGGCACAAGTGACTATTGTATCACCTTTAATAATAACAATGATTCTATATGTGGTTTTGTTGATTCAAATTTTGCAAGTGATTTGGACAAGGGAAGTTTTACTTCTGGTTATGTCTTTACTCTTGTAGCTGGAGCAATAAGTTGGATGTCAAAGCTTCAGGAAACAGTTGCTTTATCCACTACAAAGGCTGGATACATTGCTGCCTCACATGCTTGCAAAGAAGCAATTTGGATGAGAGGTATGCTTAGAGAAATTGGAAGGTTGCAGAATAGTGTGCCTGTCTTCTGTGACAGTCAAAGCGCTAGATTCATTTGGATACAAATCCTATTAATCATAGTAAGACTAAACATATTGATGTAAAATATCAATTTGTAAGACAAGCCATTAGTAAAGGTGAAGTAGATCTGAAAAAGGTCTAGACTCAAGAAAATTGTATAGATATGTTCACAAAACATGTATTGTTAGAGAAGTTACGATGGTGTGTAGCTTCTCTTGGTTTGAAAAAAAGGCGATAACTAGTCTTGGGCAAACTATTTGTAAATTTTGTTGTCAAGGGGGAGATTTTTAATTGACAACTAAACTAATTTGTTTATGGGAGGTTTCTCATTACGGGTGTTTATAGGAAGTTTCTCATTACGGGTGTTTACGGGAAGTTTCTCATAACGAGCTTAACCGGCAACAGTGTACTCATGTCACTCCTTTCATGAAGTATATAGTGCATGGTTGGGATACACAATGTTGCGAGTTGTTTATGAGGCTAAGACCCATTATGTAATCTCTCATTCTTCATTAATGAACTTCAATACTTTGCCTGAGTGGATGTTCCCCTTTGGGGTTTTAGCACATGAAATGTTGGTGGTCTTATTGTGTAAGTGTGTATAAAATTTTAATATTTTGAAGTCTATACATAATGTAAAAAGGCGATGAATGTTGATAGTCAAATATAGTTTTAAAACCAGGAAAATTTTTAAGGATCCATACTTAATTAAAAGTGTATAAACCTTGGCAAATCTTACCAATCCTTAAAATGTCAACTATAAAAATATTTTACAATATTTTTCTAGAAATATTTCAATTTATAAGAACTTTATATAGCTTATATAATAATCTGACAATTTTTAGAGTGAAAAAAATTTACCCCATCAAAATTAGGTTGAACACATGGCTCAAAAAATATAAATTAATTATCTTTTTTTGAAAAAAAAATGAAAGAGCCCATGGGCTAAATTTCATCCTTAAAATTTTCCTTCTTTAAAAGGTTGTTTGTGAAAGAATGAAGTACTGGTTTCTACAAGTGTTGAATGTACACCCATGCTTATCCCATGTTTCCTAATGCATTCTATTGTAACCTATTAAGGATTGCAACTTCAGTGTGTTAATTGATCCAAGCATGAAAAATAGTGGAATACATCAACTTGGTATCCATCATTGCCAAAATGTTGTCCAAAATATGCTAATAACTAATTATCATAATCAAAGATAATGAATCTTGATAATCTAAAATGTACCCACACATGAGTGAAAAACAAATCTGCTACTTCCTTCTTGGTGAAATTTTTTTGCAAGCACATCTCATTGAACTGGTACATGTCACAACCATGAACAAGTAATTGTGGCCTCCTTATGAAATGAGAAAACCTCCAATAAAGTCCATGGACATACACTCCCAAACTCTTTTTGCTAGGGTTAGTGGCATGTATAGCTCGAGTTTTCTATTGTTATGCTTTTTAGTGATGCAGATAACACAACCCCTAATAAAATGCTGCCACCTATGCATGTAGCCTTAGCCAGTGCACATCCTCTTGTGGGGCGAAGAGCCCATAACGTTCTGGGAACGAGATTTCATCTTTGTGTTGATTGAAACAGGAGTCCAAGCAGACTACAACTCTACAAGTATCATTAAGAGAAGAAATCGACCCTATTATACTATGATTCCCCACAGAGATGAGAAAGTTCTGTGATATAACCGAGGATATGCTGCGACCAACGAAAGGTAAAATTATTTATCCTCTTATCAATAGCATTCGAAGAGAAAGTATACAGCGCCAAATAGATGAGAAATAATATTAATAATACTTCCGACTCTGTGTAAGACATCGGTTCAAACTCAGACTTAAAAAGAACACTGTTACTTCCTGCGTATATGCTCCTATCGTTCTCAACAGTGAAGAGTTGACTCCATGCTAATTTAAATTACATTTATGCAAAGCTTTATATTACATTTCTTCAAAACTTTCGTCCCTTGTCTGTCCCAAGATGTCGAAGGTACTGGACATGTTTGCATTATAGCTATTATTTTGGTACATAACTTTTGGGGGTTATTTTTATATAATGCAACCTTCGCATTTATACATATAATATATCATGTATGAGCGGTTCTAAAACATAGGTGACTAGTTAGCATTAGTTAACAATGGCAGGTTCTATTTTTCTATAATATAATTGTCCCATACTTATATTGTATGTTGGGAATCATCGGCTGTATTATTGTGGCTCTCGGCATGAGAAGTTTTTCTACCATCCTTCACATATGGGAAACAGTCATAGAAGTTTTTCTACCGTGCTCCACGTATGGGAAACAGTCAAAGACATAGCATATTACATAACAAAACACATATACCTGCAAAGTTTCTCCTTTGCAGCTTGTGGCAATTAAGGTGTTCTTGGCATTTTCCATGGATGTCCATGATCTGGCACTTGAGGTATGGAATTTTTTTATATGCTACAATGAGCATATTGTAAATGACTTTTCCACATATATTCAACTCCTGTGCAAAAATACTTTTGTAGTTGTGCAAAATCTGCTACAACCAACATTCTATGCAATAATTTTTTCACAGGGATAGCCTAGAGAGAAAATGCATTGCTAATCAAATTTTCCAGGGCTTACCTTGAAAGCGTGAATAATAAGATTGGTATTCTCAAGGCTCGACCTTTTGAAGATTGATCGGCTACTATAGAAGCTAGTAATATTGAGTTAAACATGGCCAGTACTATAACATCAACCAAGTTACTTGTATAGATTTATAACATCTACAGTTACTTGTATAGATTTTCATATATTGGCATAGCATGAGTACAATCATACGTTTTTCCAAATGTCAAACCAAAAAGTTATTACAACATCTAACTTCATACTACAAATTGAAAAACATAGATATTTTTTTTTAATTACAACATGGCTGACTTCACAATTGAGCGTTAGGAAGAATAACAAAGGCACCCATTTGTGAAGTGGGTCCAAGAAACTGGGAGAATTGTCATCTTCTGGGTGGCCCAAATTCATAATTATCTATATTCATCCAGAATGCCTTTGTCAATTTGCGTTCCAGAATCTTGTTAAATTCTGTTTTTTTTTTCATGCAATTAGCCTACAAACGATAAGGGGTAGTTTGCAATGCAATGCCATGCCGCAAATCAATCTTAGCCACCTATTTGTGAACATTTTTCCTAACGCCTTTTGTGTGTTCACCATAGATTTGAAGGAGCAATTTCTATCGTCATATCTTGGGCTGCATGACCGTCCATATTGTGGCCTGTCAAACCTACCGGCACTGCGTTCATTGTTTCTAGGTCTGGTTCATCCTCTTACAACAGTGCGTAGGTATCTTTGTAACTACCCGAGCTTGCTTTAATTTGAGGTACTATGGCGTTGCTTAGAGTTACATGCACCCTGCACTTTCTTACCATTTGTTGGCATAACATATCCGTGTGTTACAAGGCTGAGAATACAGTGCCATGTGTTCTAATATGAAAATATGATATAAAGTGTGCTTGTTGGAATATGTAACTCATACTTGTTGAGTTGATGACCTATTGAGCAAGTGACATGAAAAGATGACCTAGAAGAATAGGTTAGTTTCTAGATACTTGAGTAGTTGATAGAGATATGGTTGTAATAAATAAGATGTTGAGTAAGCTAAGAGAAGAGTCTAGAAGAAACAATTAGAGCCTTGGATCTTGATCTAGATCAATGGCTGAGATCAATTCAGTATTGTATAAATATGTGTTGTGAGCAATGAAAAACATAAGCAAGTTTCAGTTTATCCTATCTCATTTTGTGTTTTTATCATGGTATCAGAGCCTGGTGTCTCGGCTTGACTCCCTCAAGGGAGTGCCCAGGATCATGAGAGAGAAGTAAGAAAAATCATATCCTCCTAGGAAAAGAGGATAGAGTAGGAGATCGAATTGCAGAGTGATTGTTTTGTGTGTTTTTGATAATTTTGTGAGTCTGTAGCTGGAAGATAAAGTCTGTCAGTCTGTTGTGTGTACGAGTCTTGTTTTGTAATAGCTAGATTGGTGAATATCTAGCAGTGCCGGTTGATATGGCGTATACTTCCTCAATCACTCCTGTTGTTGCAGTTCTATGATTGCAGTTGCTAGTGAAGGAGCTGTCTATTGTTTATGGGCGTGAAGAAGCCAAAAAGACAATATTGTTTCCCTGAAGGAGAAGACCACCAGTTGGGAGAATCGAAGCTTCCATTTTTTGAGATTGCTGCTGTGTCAAAGACCGCCCACCACTGTTGAACGAGAAAAATAAGACAGTGTTGCTTTTGTTAGAAGAAGTGAATCTAGAGAAAGGATCCGCAGATCCACTGAAGAAGTTGTTGACTAGAGGAGCCACCCTCCCGTGAGCCGAGCATCCCGCTATCATTACCGAAGCCGGCCGTGACATAAAAAAAGGAGCCGCAAGTGAATACGTGAGGTATCATAAGTTCACTATTTTCATGAAATATTTACGGTATGTGCCATAGTGTCTATGGCATGAAGAATTGAAGCTTACATTGGTCATGGTTTCATACTTTTAAAAGAAATGTTTAAATGGGTGATGGGACATTTAATAAAGCCATGGTGACCTTGTGACAATAAAATATATTCCAATGAAGTTCTCATGTCAAAATCATGAAAGTGTTAGTTGAGTCCAAAGAGATGAGCATTGACTCAGTGTTGTTAAAAGGTCACTCGGGGCATCAATAGTGGGATAAAAGTCAAGATGGTTGGTGAGAGACATAAGAAAGGTCATGGTCCTAAGTTATGAAATGAAATAGTGAAAGCCTTTGAAATCATTCACATTTTAAAGGTGAGAGTCATGAAAGTTATGTGATAAAAGGGCTAAATTCAAAGTTAGTGAAAGTCTTGTCAAGAAAGTTTATAAAGCCTTGTGAACGTCATAGTGAAAGTTCAAAATGATGATTAAGCCAAACTCAAGTTTGACACACATTAATGACAAGTTAAAGATAAATGTTAAGTGATGTAAGATCATGGCATTGGTGTGTCAATTAAGTTTGTCAATCCATTATTATAGGTTTCTTTGTTGGACATTGCGCAATCCAACAAGAAAACATATGCCATGCAACAATTGGTTAGTTGCATGAAGGATACAGAAATCAAAGAAGAAGCACTGAAGGATTGTCTCTGCAGAAGACAAAGGCTGGTAGAAGAAAAGGCAAAAAGACTCCAGTCACCAAAGCAAAATTTATGCATAGTAAATGGGCATATGTAATGGGCTTGTAATATTTTGGGCTTATGTTTTGTACCATAAAGTGATGGTAATGTGGATATTGTTGTAAAGCATGCTTATTGTAACTTAGATGAAGTGTTATAATGATGCATATGTGATGTAAGGGGTGCATGATTGGTTGTACCCAACACCCCAGAGTTTTTGGTCCAAGTTGTAAAGCTTAGCCATAAGCAAGCTAAATTCCCCAGGTTGTTGTAAGACTTGTCCGTGTTGTTCAGGCATGTGTTGTGGTGCAGAATGCACAAAGTTATCCTCTTCTGCAGACGAATGATGTGACATCAAGTTGTGGAATTAACCACTATGAGATGTACGAGAGTGATATGTGTACTCGTATGCTAGCTTGATGCTAGATTGAAGAAGATGAATCTTCGATTAAAGGGGGAAGTGTGAGTTAATCTCAGAGTGTTCGTATGTTCAGACCAAGCTATTTTTAGCATGTTGATGAACCATGTAGGTGAAAAGCATTCCTAAAGAACTAGCGAGTATAGCGGATGGCACCTATGTATCTCGGTAGATGGATTGTTTTTTATATGGACATCAATGATCGAGTTTATGCAGGTACAAAAGAAGTAGAAGCAAAAAGTTCGAGGATAGAGCCCATAGTGAAGAAAGCCCAAGCAAGTGTGTGCAATGAAAATTTGTTTCCCCATTACAAGGTTCATGGTAATCCGAAACCACTTGTATATGAGGTTCGTGGTCAGCCAAAACCACTTGTTGTGACAGATGAAAGTTCGTGGTCAGCTTGAAACCACTGATGTGATGCATTGTTCGTGGTAAGCCAAAACCACTAGAGACTTGTAATGGTTAGGGGTAAGCCGCAAAATCCCAAGGTGATTTTTGATGAGGGAAATCCCATATAATGTTCAGCAGCACATTAAAGCCAAGTGAAGACAACCAGATGTGGACATGACCCAGATAAAGACCAAAACAACCAAAAACAAGTAGAGTGAGAAAGCACAAGCAAAAGTGAAGATATAAACAACAAGTATTCATTAAGGGGGAGTGTTGGAATATGTAACTCATACTTGTTGAGTTGATGACCTATTGAGCAAGTGACATGAGAATATGACCTAGAAGAATAGGTTAGTTTCTAGATACTTGAGTAGTTGATAGAGATATAGTTGTAATAAATAAGATGTTGACTAAGTGAAGAGAAGAGTCTAGAAGAAACAATTAGAGCCCTAGATCTTGATCTAGACCAATGGTTGAGATCAATTCAGTATTGTATAAATATGTGTTGTGAGCAATGAAAAACATAAGCGAGTTTCAGTTTATCCTCTCTCATTTTGTGTTTTTATCATGCCTTTAGATGTGTATTCATTGCAACAGGATTTTTCAATTGTATCAAGAAGACATTCATAGAACTTGCATAGCTATTGTAATGTGTGGTTTTGGATTGCATGATGCTATTGTAATTTCGTTGACAATCAATGCGTTTGAGTTGGCAGTTATTTTATTGATTCAGGTCATCCAATGCATTGAACTCATGAGTTACTTTATTGATTCCAGTCATCTTCGATGGTTCATAAGAGATACTACATTATCCCATCGGTCTATTCATCTCATCTATTATGCTATTGTGAACGTTTAATATAGATCGTCCATGAATAAATCGTTTATCGATTGAATTTGATTTCATTGATGACAGGTTAGTTGTAAACAAATAGAGAGAGAAATGCGTCGACATATGAGATGGGACAAATTAGGAGAGTAGGTAGGTATGAGGGAGAGATAGAGTACTTTTCTCACCACACTCTACTATCAAGCTTCAACCACAACGCTCCATACAATCATTTTGTTTATTTTCTATGTTACCAAAACGCCATACAATCATTTTGTTTATTTTCTATGTTACCAAAACGTGACAGAGGCTTATATTTTTGGGAGAAAACAAAGTAGAAATGGAAACGAAACGAAAGTCGCTGCTTTTTATGGCCGTTTCAGTTTCTAGAATGAAGAAACGGTTTCTTGCAAATCAATTCCATTAGCATAACAATTTCACAAGAAACAATTGTCTGTTTCGGAAGGAACTCGTTTCGTTATTAATCGTTTTGGGGTATATTCTTAATATTTGTTGATTCATTAATGAATAGTGGGTGAGTTTGGCAAGTCAGCTCTCAGGTAAATGCAAACTTGAGTGTTCAGGAAGACTACCTGTTGGACCGTCGGTTATCCTGCATCGAAAAGGATACAATTATAATTTCACATTTCACTCAGTAATTTGGTCGAGTTCCCTCTCAAGCAAAAAAACGAGCACAGTAATTGAGAAGAGTGCTGGAGTGATGATACCAGTTTAAAGAGCCGATAGATCACTAGTTTACCATGTATCTACATCTTAGTATCTTACTTCTAAATTGTATGTAGCTTTGATTCTTTGTAAATTTGGTTTGCTCATTGAGAGGTGAATAATGGGTGTAGTTCTAAGTTAATATGCAAATTTATCTTGAATTTTTGGACTGAATAATGTGTTTGTTTTAGTACATTAAGAGAACCATTCTCTGGTGATATCAAACACCCAGATATCGATTGCTATAACTCGTCTATCTCTTGCCCCCCCCCCCTAAGAAAAATCCAATGTTTGCCTTGCTTCTACGGTCCAACTGAAGAAAGGGAAGGAGCACATATATATATTACCTATAGCTCATGGATTTCCTTGTCTCCATCCCCTCGTTTTCAAAGAAAAACATTGTTTCAGAACAATACTCACTTGGAAATAATCGAGCACTAGTTAGTTACCAAGATAAACTCTAGTTATTAATGTAGATCCTATTTTCAAGTATGGTTATTGTAACCACTTATTTGTCTTCAATTATTAAATACAGGTTGAGAGTGTAGTCTCTTCATAGTGTTTTTTTCACACTTCTGTGTGCTATGTTTTTCTGCATTCTCTGTTTTCCTAATTTCAAGTTGGTATCAAAGCAAAGGGCGTGGTTGTTGTGTGTAGAAGTGTGAGGTAAATTGAGAGTTTCAATTTGAATTCGTTGTGGCAAGTTCTGAACAGAACGAGACTAAGAGAGCATGAGGTTTGAGCCTTGTTTGTAATCCAACGGATGCATCGGCCCACTGATCTGAAAGGAAGTGAACATTTTCAGAAGCTTTTACATTGAGAAATCACACAAAGAAAGCGCTGCTGTTTGGAGATCGTTGCATGAAGAATAGTGCCCAGATCCTTTAGCCGGTCCTAGCAGAGATTGTTGTTAGTTGCAATCTGAAGTTTGTTGCCAATGAGAGCAAGCAGAGCAACCGTGACTGCTATTGGAGGAATCTCTGTCCAGGGTTGTGAAGTAAGCCCGAGGAGAGATTTGTTTGCTGAGAAGGCCTTGTGTGGAAATCGTTGTCTGGAAAGCGATCTGCCTGAAGTTTGCATCAAGATTGCACACATCCAACACTTGCAGAGATGTCAAATCCACTGGCAGAGACCTACCTCAACGAAGCCAATAAACTAGATGTCTTGAGTTTCATCAATTGGAAATTCAAAATGCATACCTTGATGGAAGGTTATGGTATATGGATGATTGCGAAGGGAGATGGAGCGAAACCCGACGCGGGTGCAGGTGCAACAGTAACACAGATCCAAGATTGGGATAAGCGTGAGAACAAGGCCAAGGTATTGATGCGTATGTCTGTTAAAGATAGCATAATTCCACATATTAGAGAAGCTAAAACTTCTATTGAAACATGGACAGTGCTTAAATATTTGTATGAAACTAGCAACACAAATCGTATTCTTTTCCTGAAAACTCAATTGCTAGGCATTAAAATGGATGGAAATGAATCTGTTAGTTCATTCTTGGGTCTAATTAAAGAGGTGAAAGACAAGCTAGGAAATATAGGGGTAAAAGTTTCTAGCACTAATCTTTTCAAAATTACCTTAAACAGTGTGCTAGAAGACTATCAAATGTTTATAACAAGTTTGGTAGCAAGGGAGAAACCTCATACTTTTGAAGAATTGACAGGTATTTTGCTGCAAGAGGAAGAGAGGCACGCAAATTTGAAGCCTCAGAATTCAGACTTGGCACTATGGTCAAACAAGAGATTCTCAGGAGGGAGTTCATCGTAGAGAAGGCAATCTCCAAGGTCAAATCAAGGTATGCCATCTAACAAAAATGAATCAAAGAGTTGTTTTTATTGTGGTCGACCTGGACATCTTATTAGAGACTGTCACAAGAAGAAGAGTGACGAGGCTAGGAATAAACCTAGAAAACATATAGGTCATTTTGCAGAAGATTCTTTAGAACATGATCTCAGTTTGTTTATTCCTAGTGATGATACTGATGAACCCCCTAATCTTGATTCACGAGATCTTAGACTGTTTGTGTTTAATGCTACTTCATCTACTAAAACTGATGACTTTGATGCCTGGTTTGTGGATTCTGGAGCATCAGTACATATGACATGTAATAAGTGGTATACTAATTTTAAAGTAAAACATAATGGTGCCAGCGTATACCTTGGAGATGACTGTGCTCATCAAATCAAGGGATACAGAGATATTCCAGTAACATTACCGAATGGTATTGTTCGTCATATTCGCAATGTTGTGTATGTGTCAAGGATAAAGAAAATTTTGATCTCTATGTCCACCATTACAGATTAGAACTTGAAGGTTGAATTCTTCAAGAATTATTGCATAGTGAAGGATGTGTTGGACCAATACAGAACTGTTGCAACGAGAGTCAGAGAAGTAGGACTATACAAGCTTGGCGTTACCATCAAAGAATATCATGCACTAACTTTTGCAACTATGCCAACAGAGAGTCTTTGGCATCAAAGGTATGGCCACATCAATCATCATGATTGATTGTTATTACAGAAACAAAATATGGTTGAAGGACTTCCCATGTTAAAGAATGAGAATGTTGCTTGTGAAGGATGTGCATTAGGAAACATGCACAAAGATGAATTTCCCTCTAATCCTGATAAGATAAAGAGAGATGTGTTAGATATTGTGCATACTGATGTTTGCAAACCTATGCAGACTAGGTCTTTAGGAGGTGCAGTTTACTTTATGTTATTGATTGATGATTGCACAAGATACACATGGGTTTTTTTCCTTAGAAGAAAAAGTGATGTTTTCAAGTACTTTAAGGAATTTAGAAACATGGTGGAAAATAAAACAGAAAAATCCATCAAAATCCTCCGTTTCGATCAAGGAGGGGAGTATAAATCAAGGGACTTCATCAAGTATTGAAAATATCATGGATTAGTACAGCAGTTTACAGGACCTAACACTCCACAGCAAAACAGAGTTGCTGAAAGGAAAAACAAAACTCTAGTAGAGTGTGCACACAGTATGATGAAAGTTAAGAATCTCTCGAATGCATTTTGGGCTGAAGCCATAACTACTGCAGTCTATTTAAAAAATATAATTCCAACAAGGTGTCTTGATAATATTACTCCTTTCAAAGCCTTGTATGGTTCCAAACCTGTAGTTCATAATTTGAAAATATTTGGGTGTAAGGATTTTGCACATATTCCAAAGGAGAATAGGAAGAAATTGGATGCTAAATCTGTTAAATACATTTTCATAGGGTATTGTTCTAAATTTAAAGGATACAAATTGTTTCATCTTTCTACTCACAAAGTATTTGCAAGTAGAGATGTACTTTTCCATCAGCAGAAAGCAGGAAATCATGACAACAATAGTCATGAGGAATGGCATAGACTTCTTGATGAAGGAGTTAATGAAGAGAAACATCGGTAGCAACCATCATAGCACTAGACACCACAACAGCAACCACAACTGCAGAAGCAAGAAGGACTCAGTGATATGAACACTTCAAGCAGTTCGAGGTCATCTAGTGATGAAGATAGATATTCAAAAAATGAGGAGGAAGATAAACAGTTGAGAATATCTCTATGACAAGTTCGGCTTCTTGAGAGGTATAGAGACTATGCCCTAATGAGTAGCATTTCAAATGTCTTAGAACCCATGAGTTTTAATGAATCCAATGAACATAATTAATGGAAAAACGCAAAGGAGGAAGAATATAATCCCAATGGATGCAAATGGATATACAAACCCAAGTTTAAATTAGATGGTAGTAGAGACAAATATAAGGCTAGATTGGTGGCAAAGGGGTATTCACAAACATAAGGTATTGATTATACTGAAACATTTGCACCAGTAGCTAAATTGAATACTATGAGATTGTTATTTTCTTTCACTACAAAGTATCATTGGAAGCTACACCAATTAGATGTTAAATCATTAGAGAGAATTTGAGGTCAAAAATGGGCCTCAAAAGGACCAAAATGTACTATAAAAATCAACCAATTACATTCTAGTAGATGACATCATCCCCNCACCTATGCATATAAATTAAATTCATTTTTGTTTAATTTTATTTACAAGTTCAATACAAATAAATGCGAAAGCACAATAATTTTTTGGGAATTTACAATGAATCTTAGTCACATCATTGTAGAGTTATTTTATTAATTTTATTTATAGTCAATTTAGAAAAGTAACTCAACCCTAGTTATTTATATTGTGCATAAAAAGTAGTGTAGGAGATGAGTTGTCATATATACCTACCCCATAAAACCCCTAACTCATAATATTTTAATATATCTTATATTTTTGTAGTACATCTCTTAGGAGGCCCATTTTTGACCTCAAATTCTCTCTAATGCTTGATTTTTGAATGGTAAGTTAAAGGAGGAGTTTTACCTTACTCAACCTGAAGGGTTTTTGGAACTTGGGCAAGAACACTTAGTGTGTAAGTTAAAGAAATCATTGTATGGACTAAAACAGACACCTAGGTCATGGTATGAGAAGATAGACTCTTTCTTTCTTCAACAGGGCTTTAAGAGGATCAAGAGTGATCCAAATCTGTATACCAAATTTGATTAGCATGGGTATATAGTATTGATTTCCTTATATGTTGATGATTTAATAACTATGGGAAATGCGGACAAATTAATTGATGAAATCAAGAAGTAGTTGTCATAAGTTTTTGAAATGAAAGATCTTGGTGAGTTACATTGTTGCCTAGGTCTTGAAGTTTGGATAAATGCAGGCAAAACTTTTGTTTGTCAGAGTAAGTATGTCAGTGATATACTTAAAAGATTTCAAATGGATCAGTGTAAATTTTCCATTGTTCCCATGCAGTAGAATGTGAAACTTTCATGTGATGATGGTTTGAAGAAGGTAAATGGCACTATGCGTAGACAGATGGTGGGAAGGTTGAATTATATAACTACAACCAGACATGACATTGCTTATTATGTCAGTGTGTTAAGTTAGTTTATGGAAAAACCTCAAGAAATCCATTGGAATGTAGCAAAGGCGGTACTCAGGTATCTAAAAGCAACACTTGATTATGGTATTAAATATACTGATGCATCTGATGTTGAGTTGATAGGTTACTCATATTCTGATTGGGATGGAAATTCGGATGATCAAAGATCAACCACTAGATATGAATTTGGCATTGGATCTGAAATTATTTCATGGAGCAGTAAAAATCAGCCTAATGTATCTTTGTCTTCTACTGAAGCAGAACATAAAGCCTTGTGTGCAGCAACTTGTGAAGTTGTTTGGTTGAGAATACTTTTTCAAGATGTTGGAGACTCAAAAAAAGGAACCTACAATGATCAAATGTGATAATCAAAGTTCAATCAAGCTGGTGAATAATCCGATTTATCATACAAGGACAAAGCATGTTGATGCTTAGTTTCATTTTGTTACAGAAAAACTGCAGTCCAATGAAATAGCTCTTATGTATTGCAAGGCTTGTGAAAATACTGCTGATATTTTCACTAAGCCTCTTGGAAATATTAAGTTTGAACTATTTAAAGAGATGTTAGGTGTAGAAGTCAATCCACTCTCCTCTATTCTCCATTAAGGGGGAGACTTGGAAATAATGGAGCACTAGTTAGTTACCGAGATAAACTCCAGTTCATTAATGTAGATCCTATTTTCAAGTACGGTTGTTGCAACCACTTATTTGTCTTTAGTTAATAAATACAGGTTGAGAGCATAGTCTCCTCACATTGTTTTTTTCAAACTTTTGTGTGCTTTGTTTTTCTGCATTCTTTGTTTTCCTAATTTCATGTTACTCTGCACTATTCGGACCATCCAAGTTACAATTGCAGTCGTTTCCACTATTATGTTGTGAAATATAAGATCTTAATTACAACAAAAATAGGGAAACCTTTAAATGGTTGTTCTATTTAGAAGATTGATATTGCAGGCCTAGCTGGAATGTAGAATTTAATAGTTAGATAGTCTAGATTTTCGAAGTCTTCATCTTGAAACTTGAACAGGGTATTTTGCAAGTACGGAAAAATTGGCCAATATTTATGATTCTCAAATTATGAATAGTCTTTTGTATTTTCTTTCAGATTTTAAGATTTTATGTATTTTGTGGAAAAAAAATCATATAATTAGATTGTGAATTCAATGCATTTAAGTGTTTCAGTTAATGTCAGGTGATCATAAATTGTCATAATGTATATGTACAAATTGATTTTGCATCCATTTTTTAGTCACTAACTTTAATATGTACAAATTTAATTGGCTACTTAAGTAAACTACTCCCCCACTCATTGTTGTTGATGTGGAACTCTCTTATGCTTCAATTATTAGAACTCAATTTAATAAATTATAACTTTGTTATGCTTCAACTAAAATGTTTATAGAGGATAAATGAGGTTTTGCTTGATAAACCTAATTTTGTATTCAACTTATTTTACCATTCTTTGCATTTCTTTTCGATAGAACGAAGGTGAGAGAGACTTATTAGTTTACTTGTGTCTTGTAGAAGGAAAAACACTACATTATATAATCTAGTTCTGCTATGAGAGGCGACATTAGTAAGAGAAATCCAAAGATAAGATCTACTTTTAAGTATATATAACTTCAATTTATAACTAATTTGGTCTCTTCTGAACTTAAATAAGTTAAAAATGTATTTCTTTTTACAAAGAAACACCCATATAAAGTTGATGGGGTATATTACAAGATATATTTGTTAATTATAATATAATATATATGGGAACCTTTATTTTTGTTAATTCTCTCTCCTCGTTTCTTTGAATGCTAAAACTCAAAACTTCATTTCTCGTACCATTTCCATTTCTAGTTTCGTTTCCTGTTTCTAGTTTCTGGAAACACAACTCATTTGAAACAAGTTTTGCAAAACTGCATATCCAGAAACTAAAATCAATTAGCGAATTAGTTGGTTACTATGTGTAAGTTTATTCTTTCTTGTTGTGTACTTTGAAACTCTGGGGCATACATTACTCATTGGTTCCATGGATTATCTTTTCTTGAAAAACTTATTTTCATGTAGTTTGCATACTACATTCTCAATGCAACAACACAACAAAGGCAGGGACTTGCTCCTTGCAGCCCCTCTCATTATCTCTACTTATTAGTTTAAAATTATTTGATTTGAATATACAATTATATGTGCAAAATGCAGAGAGAGGAACGACCCCTCTATAGAGAGGGTTGATCCCATTCCTGATTTACCCTTAAATTATGTATGTGGTTACCCTTGAGCGTAGAGAGAGAGGGACGACCTCTCCATGGAGAGGGCCAATCTTGTTCATGTTTCACAGGTAACCGACCCTATGATTTAATTATTATCCTTTCATGTTG
This sequence comes from Pseudotsuga menziesii, assembly GCA_001517045.1. Taxonomy (NCBI): domain Eukaryota; kingdom Viridiplantae; phylum Streptophyta; class Pinopsida; order Pinales; family Pinaceae; genus Pseudotsuga; species Pseudotsuga menziesii. Next base: position 34,481 of record LPNX010634731.1, read on the forward strand.
ACAAATAGATGGGGGTTTCTATGGAAAGACCAATCTCATTCTATATTTTGTATTTTACTCTTAAGATTCATGAACTCTAGCGTTGGAATTATAAAACTATCATTTTTACAGTGAGAGGAGCAAGGTTCTTTACAATCTTTACAATCTAGTAGGGGAGATGTTGTCAAACATAACATTACCAAAAATAGAAAGTAATTAATTTTTTTATGTCAATTCATAAAATAAAAAAAATTATGAAAAGTAATTTAAAAAATCTATGTCAGCCTCTAAAAAAAACACCTCAAAAAATTGGATCCTCGTAATTAAAAGAGAGCAAGGCTCTATTATATATTTACAACTTGTTGAGAGTGTGAAAGCCCTATCTATACGTTTAAATGATTTACAATGAAAATATTTTATTATTATTATTATTGACTAATAGCAAGTTCTATCCATTTATTTAATTGTTGAGAATGCAGAGACAATGTAAAATATAGTTGTCAAACAACAAAGAACTCTATCTTTGCCTTAACTGTTTAAAAGTGCAAAAACAATGTTCTAATTCCTTATTCATTGAAGTCAAGTTTATTATTTAAGAGTTGAGTTCTATTGTCAAAACTTGAGCTCTATTATTGCATAAAATTGAATTTTTCGATTATGAAGCCAAGCTTGTTTCTTATGAATATGTCATGTCCCCATTCCAATATGTCTACTAGTTGACAATGTTTCACCCACCTACTAGTTCCCTAGGTTGGGGGAGGAGGCATTAAATATTGCAATAAGGGAGCTAGGGGACCTAAGAGAACATAATTTTCTCATTTACACATTAATTTGGGTCATACAAATAATAAATATGGAGAAAATAAAGTGGCATTGCTTCCTAAGGACATTTGGAGGTCCATGGGGGGCTTGTGTGGCTAGATTCCTCCTTACACCTGTCATGAATTAACCCCAAATTTGAAATTATGAGTGATGGAAGGTTCTTGGAAGGTGAAGGTTCATAAAATAACATATCATGAGCCCAAGGATTCGAATGGGTGAGGAGTAACTCCCGATTGAAGAGGAAGAGTATAGGAAGAAACTAGGTGCCATGTGGAGCTAGATTCTTTGCGCTTTACGACAACAATGATGGAATATTCTATGAAAAGTCAGACCTGATTGCAGAACTATGACAACTCGACATATCAGGTATAATTATATCCTCCAATATGGTGCATTTGGGACTAGGTGGCATCCATTCGAATTTGGTGGAAGATGAAGGGTTGAGGAGAAGGCCAAGTGACATGGAGGATACTAAACATCAAGGATGGGGTGCAAGAATCCTATGGGAATGAATTCGACCTCGAAGGACCTTATGAGGGTTATAAAAAATTTCATAAGGAATGGAAATGGATTTTTATAATTTGTGAATTGTCATTTGGCATTTGGAGAGCATTAGTGCGTCCTTTGCACGATGAGTGCACACTTACCTTGCTAGTGAGCCAATTTCGAGAGAGTGAGATTCTCATCCAATTTGGACATGGGAGAGTCCATTCAGACCTCTCATTTGGAGATTAATGGAGTGTTTTGTTTCATATAGGAGGACGTTGTTGTTCATGACCCATCTCTCCTCCCATTCTCTCAATATCCACTTCCATATTTCCATGTTTTTCTATGAAGGCGCACTTGTGTGAATGGTGGTTGCACCCCATTGATTTCGGTTGATGCCAAAGCATGGGTGAATGAGTCATGGCTCTGTAATGTGTATCTCATTTTCTATTTAAGTCAAAATTAGAAGAAAATACATATGCAAATGTCTGCATTTCCAAGCTTTCTTGCGACTAGTTTCCATGTGATGATTTTCCCTTTCAATGGAGATTGTATATCTGATGTGTATTGCGACTTGGATCAATTTTAAATGTTTTTGTGAGATATGGAAATTTTTTCAACATTATATATTCATCTTGCTCTGTTTTAAACCATTATATGCACCATTTATGAGTTGAAGTTGAGCTTTTATGTGTCATTTCCCTTAAGCAAATATCACTAAAATTATGCATTCAAATATGAAGCTACTTGTAACCACATAAAATGATAGTAAATGAAGTATAATTACAGTCCCCATACTCTGTTCTGAAATTTGGGATGATTTCATAGGAGTTGGGGAGTCATTTCTTCCCACACCCTAGGGGGGATTGCATCATAAATTGCTAGTAATTTTGCCCTTTTTCCATCATGCCAAAATCGAGTTGCACCTGTCATAAAACTATCATAGATTCAATTTAAGAGTCCTAATACTACCCACATCAATACCTACCAAATTCGAGACCCTCTTGAGCCATTTGAATCCCCTTGGGTCAAAACTAGTTAAGACAATTTTTCCAAAATTCTGCCTTTGTTAGGAATTTTCGAATTGGGACATTACAGAAGATGATTTAAGCTTATTTACATAGTTGAGATTATGGATTATCTAGAAATTTTTGTTGTTTAACTTGTCGAGCCTATTTTTTACCAAGTCGAACTTATATCTTACATAGCCCAACTTATTCATTATTTGGTTGAGCCTAATAATTACATAGTTGAGGTTACTGATATTAAAATGAAGTGTATACTTTGAGAAGCCATGTCTAACATTTTTAAATTAAGATTATTAATTACAAAGGAGGGATCATTGATTATGAGGCCAAGCTTACTGTGTGAGAAGTTTAACATCCTTTTGAACATTAATTCATCTTTGAGTTGTGGCTATCGGTTAACATTCAAAAATTGACAAGAATCCATTATGAAAGATTTCTCTAGTTTATTCACCCTAGTGGACACCTTGAGTAAATCAGGTGTAGCCTCTAGGAATAAATACTATATAGTGAAAAGAGTGCATATGGTTAGGTGGAATGTTGCAGATGCACATTCACTCGCAAAATCACCTTAATTGAGACAAGTGCTCATTATTTGTTTGTTACTATTATGTTTTGGAATATATGTAAGCCTTCTAATATCCATGTGCCATTATTCATGTCTAATTAAAATATTTCCAAACTTAAGATGGTAGTGTTGTTGAGGAAATATTATTATAGATCATTGATTACAGATGAACGATTATAATGCATATGTAAGCGATTTGTTGTTCTTAGATTTCTTGATTATATATAATAGCTTTGTATATGAATGAGTAGTCTACCAGAATAAGTAGAACATGAAAAAGATATTTGAATATTTTTTCCTTGGAGATAAGTTCCTAGTTTTTTAACTAAACCTTTATACTTTAAGTATGGATTATGAAACCTGAAATGAAGGTATACACTAGAAATTGCTAAGGATTATGCCGTTAAAGTCCTATATTGGTATATGTAAATGTATAACTGATAATGTACACATGATCCCATAAACTGACCATCACTATGAATGTATTATTCTTATACATTGTATGTTTAGATATGGTTAGCCAAAACATCAACCTGGAAACATTATAGATGCAGAAAATCAAGTAAAATATTGTTTTTTTTTAAATCAACTCGTGAAAATGATTATACCTCTTGGAAACTAACAGTTCATGTTGAAGACTGGTTTTGTTAATAAACATTAGTGTTGATCTTAACTAAGTGTTACTGTCTGTAATTGTAATAATGATGGTAAAAAATTTAGATGACATGCAAACATGTGAATTCCATGGTATATGGTCCTTCAAAAACCCACGTGTTTTATTTAAGTTGTTAAGTGATGCTAATATCTTATCTTGTTTTAGATTTAAAGAGAAAAAATTTATACCCCATACCCCGATTGGACATTTGAGGGTAATGGGTATGCTATAAAATGGTATCAGAGTGAGCTACAACAATAGGGCCTTTTGGACCCACACGCTTGTTGGTAAGTTGTGTGTGAAACAAATCTATTACTAATTGGGTGCATGGTGTCTTGCACAATTTTTTACTTTGTTAGTATGCATACCTATTGAAAAGTGTGTTGAATGCATGGAGTTTCATAACTGATCATGAAATTTTGTAGGACAAGAACTGAGATGAGGATGAGGTTTATGTGCTGTAAAAAGTGATTTTGGTTCATCTTAAATCTTGTAAATTCTTACATACTTATTTTTGTATTATGCTTCTAATACATGGCATGAATTGACACGAATTATGCCATTAAAATATGATTATAATATGAAAAAGAACCCTTTAGGGTGGTGATCTAAAATAGACATTGTATAATTCCTTATTGTTCACAAAAGCTATAGTTTAAATGTTATGATTGTTATTTGAAGCATTTAAAATGGTATACATATTTCTAATTTATGTACAAATGCATGGTTTCATGGTTTGTATAACTAATTACTTGAAATGCATATGAAATGTGAAGGATGATCAATGCATATGAGTGTGTGTATCATTGTTCATCCTTATCCTCTAAAATGCATGATAACTAAACATGTTTAATAGAAAATTTTGTACATTAATTGTTTGAGGTATGTAATTATGTCTTATTAAAGGATTTTCATGCCTACAACAACTTATTGCCATGCATTAGAATATGTTTGGTTAAGTTTTGATGAAGAGGTTTCTTCTCATAATCATTGAATGAAATAATTCCATAAAATTTTTAATGTGGGAGAAAATCACAAGTTGTGAACCCTCACCCGTATGTGAGAAAATTATGCTTAAATTTGTGACTTCCCATGGGAGCATGGCATGACTAAATGTGTGACTTCCCATCTTGACTAAATGTGTGACTTCCCATCTTGAACAAAACCTTAGTTGAAGGTGAGCCATAGTAAATAATGGTGTTGTAAACGTTAAAATGGAATGAAACATGTTGACATAACAATTAAGTGCCTTGAATAAAGGAAACCTTGATGATGCAATTATCTACCAAGCAAAACCTTGGTTGTGAAAATTGAACCTTTGTGTGTGTTTTGACCTAGCCTACCTTTGAATCAAGGGTAATAAATCAGTACAAATAAGAATCTTGACATATTAAATAGGTGTATTAAATGGTATACTATTACAATTTTTTGTAACCTTGATTTAACTCTCAAGTAGGATTTTGAATAATAGTATATGTATGTAGGATAAAGATAGCGATGTGTTCAAGATAGTAAACCTTACAAAAATGAGCCTAAATGAGTTGTGTTATCAACTTTATAATGATTTGATGATTTGAGAATGATGTTTATCGGTATAACTTTAATTATGCAACCTTGAAACATAAGAATTATTAACATCTCTTTGGTGGGAATGCACTTGTAATTTAATTTTGCATTAAAATGATTAATTTATTGCACTTTATATTCAAATACCTAACATGTAAGAAATATGATGAGTAATAATCGGTATATGAGAATTACTTTGAATAATCATTGAATTATGTATAATATTGTGATTGTCCACCTACGAAGAAGTTATAGTAAAAAGGGATTGGTTATGGCAGTAAGGACATGGTGATAACCAAGGTCCTATGGTTGTGAGAATCCAAAGGATATACGGAAGGATCTTGTATTTATGAATATTAGCTTTTGTAAGTAACAAAGATGCATAGAAATGAGGAAGAGGAGGTGAATTAATAAATATAAACCCTCAACTTACATAGATACATTACATTGAAATGACCTATTAACATATTTCATTGAGACAAAAATAGAGACTTGTGAAAATGAAAAAGTTGTGACAAATTTGGTATCTATTGTAATAGATGGCCTATGTGTTCAAGTACAGTTTTTTTTCTTCTATTGCAACACTAGAAGTTAGTGTAATGCTAATTGTGTTGAGACAAGAGTTTACTATCTGGTTATCTGAGACATGAGTTTACTGTATGAATACATTAGCATGAGTACTCCTAGTATGATAAAAGAATGATTACATACTTGAACAAAGGATTAATTAAGGCAATAAATACTTGAACTTTATTGTTGGGGTACCAAGATGGTGCAACATTGAGATTAATCTGGGTTTGAATATTATCATGAGACTTGAGACTGAGACTAAAATAAAAAGAACAAACAAATTGATATATTTAATAATAATAAATGGGTAAGAGATGTTATTTTGAACAACTATGGGGACACCTCGGTTGTATGCACATCTGAAAGAGAAGTGGTAGGATATATGCTTCAGGAACTGTATATCAACAAAGGGGTATCATCCTCGTGTTGGATGGGGCATATAATGCAGTAGCAAGTCTATATGGGCTTAAGGAACCCAAAAGAGCTGGTAAAGATGTCTTGGACTACACTGTAATAGAGACCACGTTCCTCTTATGGTATTCATTGCTTGACGACTAGGAATAAGCAATATGTGAATGACTAGATGCACGTATTTTACTTACAGATATTGAAATAATGATTGCGATTTTTTTACGTACACATGTACATTATGAGGAGAATTTCATGAGAACTGGTCATTCCATCAAGAGATGACCCTCATGTATATATTAAAATGACAGAACTTCCAAGAAAAGTTGAGGATGCCACTTGCTGCAAAAGTACATTGGAACGATATAGGCAAACGAGAGCTATATCTTTGAATATTATTCAATGGTATTATATGTACAAAGTTTGACATGCGTATTTAAGTGTTAAGCATATTGACTGAAAGTTCCAATCAAAATGTTCCATGACATGAATACTTAGATATTCAAGTGTCAATTTATAAGTTGTGATTATGATATATTTTATGATATTAACAAATATTTCAAGTGCAATGATAGGATGTGATGCCTTGGGGATTGATTTCCCATAAATTTATAATATATTATGTCACTAACTTATTTGTATGACAAGATAAATCTATAAATTGTGATTATGATATATTTTATGATATTAACAAATATTTCAAGTGCATTGATAGGCTATAATGCCTTGGGGTTGATTTCTCATAAATGTATAATATGTTATGTGTAAACTAACTTACTTGTATGACAGGATAAATATTTAAGAATAAAACTGGGTCAATTTGTATTAGAAGGTAGAAACAAAAAAAGGTGAAAGTAAAGTCATCCAATGGAAATTGTGAGAGCATATTACTTATATTAATTAATCCTTCTTTGATATAAAGTAATCATGCATATGTACATGTTCCATTTTTGGAAAAAAAATAGAAAATTTGTTACTATAGAATACATGTGTGGCTGGAGGAAAAAAAAGTTTGAAGACATATCAAAGAAGTATTAAACATATGGATGTCCTAAAAATCCAAGTAAAGACAAGTGGAATTAAATGTAAAACTGCTTTTGTCTACCTGCAGCTATAAACTAAAAACCAAAGTATGAAGGAATGAGAACACCGAGGATAATGTTATTTTAGGGGGGAGAGGATGTAATATCCTTCATCCTTGACCCCCTTTTTTGTAAATTGAATAAGAGTGATGTAAGTGTATTTACATGTCTATTCATGACATGGACCTTAAGGTCAAGGCCTTGCCAATGAACATTGTAGTAGTTAATAATGTTTGGACTATAAACATGGACCATGCATTGGCAAGCATGGAGATATCCTGAACACTATATGAGTTGTAAGTATCGAACTAATGAAAAATAGCCTTAGGGGATGAATGTGCAAGGAAACTAAATTGAGGGGAAAAGTATCCACTAGGGGGAGGAGTTAGAGGCTAGTAAAACCATGTGAATCATACTAAATATGATTGGGTTTCATCATGGTATCTTCGGGGTTGAAAAGGAAGCAAATTATTAATATTTGCTTATTGGCATAAAGTCAATAGTTTTGTTTTTTGTAAATTCAAGAACTATTATATTGAAGTAAAGTAATGATACAATAAAGAGTACAAATCAGAGAGTCTGTTCTGCAAGCAGAAAATAGAAAAAAAAGAAGATCATCCTTCCCTTGAAGGGAATTCAGACCTTTTCATTCTAAGAGATCCTCCCTATGAGAGGGAAAACATATCATAAAAGTATGGAACTCATAGATTTTACAATCATAAACTTGATATAGCACTATGATAGTAAGCATCGGTATCTGAATCCCCAAAAGCTCTGTCAAAAAAGAAAATGTATAATTCATAAAAAACCTGGGCTAAGGATCCGTGTAAGGCTCCTCCTCAATTGGTGTCCCAAATTCAAAACCAAGTTGCGTGCCTGAATGGATTTTCACTGTGGATTCAGATGGATTTGTGGTGACTGGAGCATCATTATTTCTCGGGTTCAACCCACCCTCATTTCTAGAGTCATCGTTGCTGCTGGAGTCATCGTTGCTGCTGGAGTCATCGTCGTTACTGGAGGGAGTTGCTTTAATAGGGAGGGGCTCAGTTTTTCGGTAGTCCACTGCGAGGTTGGTTTTTCGAAGCTTGGTGCTACCTATTTTTAGTTGGGGAGGGGGTGATGGATGGTTAATGTCCATAGGCATAGCAGAGGGTTTAGTGGGGAGATCGACAGTTGGAATACCCGAGGGATCCGAAGGCATGAGTTGGGGAGTGGTGGAGCGAAGGAGGAGACGAACAAGGATATTTTTCACGAGCCAATAATTATTCCTACGCTAATTGGTACTTCTAGCTGCAGTAAGAGATCCTATAATTTTTTCTTCCTAGTCATCGAACAGGAGGTGGAGGGGACCAGGGTTTTCGAAGTCATATCCTTATGAAACGGCCTGGGCTCTAAAGATGGTGGCTTGCTGATTGGAGGTACCCCGACCTGCACGAACCCATCTGGGATTGGCCCTCTGTCTATGTGATATGGTCTAGTCTGTAAGAAAATTAAGGGGATGTGGAACCAAGGAGATGACAAGGGAGATGGGAGTAGAAGGCTGAGGTCGGTGGGGATTTTCGGTCGCCTTCGGAAGTGCAGGGTGACCAAAATTCATAGGAATAAGAAGAATAGGGAAGGTGGAGAATGGGATGAAGAACTGGAAGCTCTTGACATTAACTTGGAAGCACATTTCCAAAGGAGAATTAAATATTTCCATGAATTTGTAGACGTAGCCAAAGTAACATATAACGCTAGGAGGGACGGGTTCCATGGAGAGTTTGGTGTTTGCGCCCTTCGAAATGGAAGACAACCAGCACATTAAATTCCAATGAGGTGATGTTAGGGAGAAGACATTGGGGGGACTTTGTGTGCCTCGTCAGTCATGCCTTGTTGTCCAATCAACAAAGAGTCACCCGCATCGCGGGAGCATAAAGTCAATAGTTGCGAATATGGACTTATTATTATTATTAGCATAAAATAAAATTATTACTTCAATTTAATAAAAATACACCAATATATATATATATATATATATATATATATATTAGAAAATAAAATGTGTTATATTTAGGAGAAAAACACAGCATATAATAATTTTAATTAATACATAAAACTCAAACAATGTAATGTATTGTTATATTAATTATTAGGGTTTAGTTAGTAGCCTAATGATAAATCATCTATGGATTTGAAATATTTTTCTAATAGGCACGCTATTGTGGTAATGAAAACATAAGATTGCTTAAATAAATATATTTCATAAATTGTTAGGGATTTCTTTTGGTAATAATTTAATACATTCTTGGAGAAGGGAGACAGGGATAGCTTTACTTTCTTGATATATACATTACTATGTAGACAAGGAGGAAAAATTGAGCAATTGAGGGGGAGAAGAAGAGCCAATACCCTTCTTGGAAGGAAGTTACATATGTGTGTTGATTGAAAAAGGACTCCAAACAGAATACCACTCTACTAGGATCATTAAAGAAAATCAATCTTATTATACTTTGATTCCCCATAGGAAGTGTTGGAACTGAAGGTCTTGATGGTTCATACACATTTGGATATTTTGGAAAGACCCAATCGTTAGATGACATAGGACTAGTAGTGTAGTCAATTGGAGTCTCGACTAAGTGATTCGGGGGAACAACTAAACAATTGGTTAAATAGATGACTGAATGTTCGGTAAGAATATGGTTGGTGTGACTACAAATTCCGAATACACTTTGGTATATTGTAGGTTTTATGGAAACTGTTAGAACCTATAATAAGAAAATACCCCTATGGATAGGTTGATATATTCTTGGGATTGCAAGAGGCCCCTAGTTTCCTACCCGAGACAAAAAGATAAAAAATAGACTCTATAGTCCTCTTAGATCCAGCTCATACATAAATAAGCAAGATATTGAAAAAAAAAGCAAGTATATGGCCTACCTCACTTTCGATGGTTTCCCTTGCTGCTGCTAAGTTGTTCAAGCTCCTAGCCTTTATACACAAGCTTATGAACCTATTCATAATGGAAAGACAACACCTTCTCCAAAGCAATATATGCATAAACAAATATCTAACTAAGAAAATATATCCAATTTCATGCATTCACCATTAAAGACATGAAAGTGGGAGGAATAGGCTAAGTTAGATTAAAAATAAAGAAATGAGGAAGCCATACAACATGTGTTATACCTAACTCATTCTTAATTTGAACTCCTTCAACTCTCCTTCAATATCCCTTCAAGACTCTTATGATCATAATATCCACCTCTCTAAGTGTTTCCCTCCAAGAATTACCGTGACCAAAGGTTTTATGCTCTCCAAACTCACCCTTCATATGTCATGAATGGTCGTCCTTAAGTAGGGTTTGGGGAGGCCAACTACTAGGAGAGAGTTTAGGATCTAGGTGAGGATAACTTGGATTAAGGATATTTATCTTATCAAGGATGGAATGTGAGAGAGGATTTGAAGGGTAACTTATCCCATGAAAATATCCTTGAAATATGAGGCCTGATATCTAATATATTAGGGCTAAACAAGGATTTTCGCTCCCCCAAAGCAGTGCACATAGAAACAATTTGGAATTTTCACTCCCCAAAATGAATGAAAGGAGTGAAATGATGTAATTTTTCACTCCCCCAAAGGCATGCAAGGAGAAAAATAATGCAATTTTCACTCCTAAGTGCATTAGTAGGGTGTGACAATTCCAGTAGGAGGCTCAAAAGTGGATAAGGTGAAGTGGTTTTCGACCCCTTACATGTTGGATTTGTTTCCAAGTGTGACTAGGTAAGGGACCGACATAATGTCAAAGGGTCCTAACACTCCTAGGAGGTACAAGCACCATGTTTCTCATGGTGATATGACATGAAGAATCTCAATGGTACATGGTGACCAAGTGCGACACTTAAGATAACAGTTGGGTGTAACATGCGACACTTAATGATGATAATCGAATGGAACTTGTGACACTTAATGATGACACACCAAGTGTGGAAATTTGAGGTGTAACAAATGCCCCCTAAAGTGTGAGGTAAAAAGGAACTGATGGCCGAAACACTTTACCAAAATAACTCTGGAGGGATATTTGAAAGAAATTCAAAGAAGAGATGCAAACAAACATCAAACAACATGTCTAATGACTCCGAGGAAGGAATACCCATGCTTGAAATGAATTGAATCAAAACATGGTTGTTGACTAATACATTGAAAATCCACGATAGTACTGACTAAGGATATGGCCACCGACATACAACATGGATGCATACCTAAATGAATGAACAAAATCATGGCTACGAGAATACAAATTAGATCCATGATGAGATAATAACATAGCCACAACCAATACAAAGTGTACCTATGTGAGAGTACATCATTGAGGTTACAACAATAATATCCATGTGGGAACCTACTAAAAAAATCACCATCACAACCTGGGTATGATAAAAAGATATAATAACAACCCAAGGTCTTATACTCGATCCGAACATACAATCTAACCATATGAATATAAGAATGTGAAGTCAAACATGGTAGAAACCACTTGATTATCGATCAATTATGTAAATAGTTAACAAGTGAAAGGGAGATCACCATTGATGAAAATGATTCCCAAGGTATCATAGTACATCTCAATGAATGTGAATGGATGAGTTGACGTTGAACATTCAAGGAATCATTCAATAATATGCCAATGATAAAAAACTATTGTCGAAAACAAGTAAAGCTGCCATTGAGGCATACATGTACCAAGGTTCTAATGTGGTTTCTAATCCCAATTCCTAGAAGATGTGTTGATGTCGACAGGAACAAACTCGTTTAAGGAGGGCCATGATGAATCCCACATCATCGACGTGAAACCAACATAAAAGTGATGTAAGATGGTAGATCAAAAGAATATATACTGACACAAGGATATATGGGCTAACAAAATTGTAGAGGATGACTCGGTATAACTTCCCTTGAACATTGAGTGGAACGACAAATGACTAGGAAACATTGACTCAATGAAGAAAAGACCAAGACATAATGTGACAATTGACCGATGCAGTCTTTATATTGACCCAAATGAATAGAAAAACTCATGAGGTTGGCATGAATTGAATAAAAACATATTATCCAACCGTATGATGAGACACAAATAGGTTCCATGTTCAAAGGCGACATAGGCTGCCATAAAATTTTTTAAATATAGACTTGGATTATTTCTCCTATAATACCCACATTTTGACCCTTATAATTTATTATATTTATATGTAAATACTGTGTATATGCGTTGTATGATTCCTAGCATGGAGCTCACGGCTAAGGCCCCTCTAGTGAATGCTTGGCTTTAAAAATAGAGGAATGTATTTTATATTTTTCTAGCCATGTGCTAATAGGCCACTACAAATTGTAGAATCATGTATAATGCAATAAAAATGCCAAGAGCTAGCTAAGGAAGCAACTAAAATGAGGGGGGCCATGTGTATCCACTATGGAGAGGTGAGGGGGTTGTGGTAATGAATCTTGTGTTTCCAAATGTCCTATTGAGAACCCATCTTGACTTTCCTTGTTGACCTTTACTTTTGTTGTAAGAAGGTAGCTGAGAAATCAGCTCATGAAATTAATAGAGCATGGGCAACCCAAAAATTTGTATGGCTGAGTATGTGCATGGTTTACTTGGCCCATAATTCATTATTCCTTAAGGAATTAATTTTCCATCCTCCCCATTCCATTTTTTAAGAAGGAGAGATGAATTTCCTGCACGCTATGCATTCCCAACAAAGAAATTTGCAGAAATCGCAACTTGGAAAGAACCCATGTTTTGAAGTGCTAAAAATGCCTAGAAATTCACGCGAGGAGTGAAATCCAATTGGGAATCCATGGATATAAACCTTGGGAAAAACTTGAGAGTGAAAGAAGCCCAAAAAATACATGTGAAAACTTAGAATTGGAAGCTCGAAAGTGTAATTTCATGATTTAAAATCATGTGGCCAATTGGAGAAAAATCCAAGAGTGGACTAACGTGGGTGTGAGATCAAAGGTTGGAGTTGCTTGATGAACCCAATGAAGGAAATAATATCTAAGGATCTATCAGCTTGGACGTTTCTATTCCCATGCTAAAGAGCACTAGAGGGAAGGGATACTCGAGGGACTGTGTAGCAGAAAAGGGGACCTTCCTTGTGTTGGGTGTGGTAGGTAATGTGGGTTCCAAGGTTGTTTGAATTCCATTTGAGATTCCTATAGCTCTTTGGTTCAGCTCACTAGATTAGCTATTTCCTTCCCTTCCTCCCTACATGCTTGACAAAACCAGTGGTGTGTTGTCTTAGAATGAGTAATTGCTTTTATGTCTATGAGTGAGCCCGAGTAGTTCCTTATTAGTGGATACATAGCCCAACTCGAGGGTGGCCTCTTAGCTGAAAGAATATAGGATAGGAAGATACCTACGCTTGGGTGGAATGTTTGTCTTCTATATCCAGTTGCTCGGTCAATTACAATTAAAAGATAAGTGTTTCTACTGCCTTTGATTACGCTTAATTTATGTGTTACGAATGGCTATTAATTGTATTAAATTGAATGATTAGACTCATCATGAATTGTTCAATTAGATGCTTGTAAATAGCATGAAAATGATTTCACTGTTGTGCATGGTTTTATTGTTATTCCTATCATGAATATGTTGGTAATTGTATCCTTCGTGTGTGCATTAGTAAGGTTTAATTTTGTTGTGTATGCTTATTATGAATTTGCACATGCATTTAGATGTTCATAATTTTGTAATATGGCCTTAGGAGGGAAAATTAGCACCCCCTGTATCATTCATGTCTCCCTCCATGGGTCGGATTGGTGGGAGGGGATGTGACAGAGTGGTATCATAGAAATTGGTTGTGGAACTAGGGATATTTGGTCCATAATCCATATTCACAGGAAGAATATACGAGTTTCACAAGAAGTGTTGATAACAATTTTTTTTAAATCATGTTTTTAAGTTATAGATAGAATTGAGCAGCCGAGAAAATGAAAGTCATTAGTCAACGGATACAATTTAGAAAACAACTTCAACTTGCACACGTGATAATGATGTTTGAAAAACTTGTTGGGCATAAATTGTCTATCTACATGTTAAATTTTAATTGGAAATGGCTCCAATAACATCCTTCCCAAATTTGTTTCCTCGGTGAAACACTACCACCTTTCCAATGTCAATTTGTTTTTTGGAAAATATGAGGTGAACCCACCTGGTCCATGTAGGCAAAAGAAGTATGAGATGGACTGACCACCCTAGAAGGATGTGTGGGTGGACAAATTCCAGAAACCGCAAGCGCTTGGGAGTGACTTAGTGGGTTTATTGTGAAGAAATTTCTATGGGGAGCCGCAAATAAAAGGTTTGTTGCATGGAAAATAAAAGGTATGTGAAGCGAAGTCCGTGAGCATTTTAGTGTAAAATTCCACGAAGTGAAGTCCATATGCACGTAGGAATTCGTCTATGGGGTGCAACTGAGACGAGTGGTACATGGAGGTCGACGGAGCAAATTCTACGAGTGCGATGGTGTAAAGGTCCACAGAGGTCATCAATAGAAGGTTGAAGTATAGTGTTTCTGACTGCCTCTTGACATATGGAAGGTAGTCGTTGGAGTGGGGAAGTTGAGGCAGTCTTATTGGAATCTGTTTTGCACTTCCAACTTCTAACTCCTGATGTATGAAAACAAGTAGTTGGATTCAAGAAATTGATAATGGATCATTGTTGACCAATTATGCATTCCGATTTCTAATTTCCAATAAGAGTAGGTTGAAAAGGATTAATTTGGGATCGACACATCGAGATTAAAAAAAAACTTAGAGCCCAAAAATTGTTTTTCCATAACAAGAGCAACTTAACTAAAAAATGGATTAGAATTGCAGCGTTAACTCAAAAATGGATTAGACTTGCAGCTTTTGGACGTCATTAACAAATTTCAAACAAACATTAGTGATAGGCTTGATCCCATCTTGCTTCGATTTGGCATGAATTCCAAAATAATGACTTTTACAAATCAATGTCCCGAGGCCCGATGGGAGATCGGTTTGGGATGGAATTTTTATGGCATGGTCATGGATCAGGAACACAACTGACTATGGAATCTTGGAGCTAGATTCCAATGATGTGAATTCAGGGTGTGAAAGAAGGAAAAAAACACTATCCCTGAGCACATTTTGGGGATTTTGAAAAGCCCAAAGGAGGTAAAAGTGATCGTAGATGTCAAAATGAAGAAAATTTTTGAACTTGAAATTTCTCTACTCATCAAAACATACAACTTCCTTTATACAAATATTTTCTAGAAATGCTTCATTTGGGAGATATCCAATTTTGGTGAAAATTTGAAATTTGTGAAAAAGTACAAAAGTCAAAAGTAGTCAAACCCAGAATTTTATAGCGGGTGACTGGAAGATCAGATCATATGTATGAAAGATGATGAGTGATCCTTTCTATATGGACTAACTTTTCCTAGAATAATTTTTTTCCCATTTCTCTTTATATTTACTTATACAAGCCACCGAAGTTGGTCTCTGAGGCTAATTGCAGACATTAGAGGAAATTTCAATTTAAAATGGGCCTTCCAAAAATAATACAAATTCCCATCTCATCATGTATTAGCCAATCAAAATGATTTAAAATTCAAAAATGGAGCACCTCTTAAACAATTTTTTAATATAAATTTGGGGATAGGTATCATAAAAAAAACTACTTTTTTTGTTCGTATTTTCGACATATCTCCCTGTGTTTTTACTCAAATTTTGATCAGGAAAGCTCATTGGATGCGGAATTAAATTCCGCATCCAACGAGTACCCACTCGACATAATTTTAATGGGCCCCGTTACCCCAAAAACAATAAATACCTGAAAATGTGATGATGAATTTTAATTCTGCATCCAACGAGTACCCACTCGGCATACTTTTGACGGGCCCTGCTACCCCAAAAGTATGCCGAGTGGGTAATAGTTGGGGTAGCGG
Source organism: Pseudotsuga menziesii (assembly GCA_001517045.1). Lineage (NCBI taxonomy): Eukaryota > Viridiplantae > Streptophyta > Pinopsida > Pinales > Pinaceae > Pseudotsuga > Pseudotsuga menziesii. The sequence continues at coordinate 50,587 of LPNX010634731.1, forward strand.
GGCCTGTCAAAAGTATGTCGAGTGGGTACTCGTTGGATGTGGAATTAAATTCTGCATCCAACAAGCTCTCCCGATCGAAATTTGAGTAAAAACACAGGAGATATGTCGAAAATACGAAGAAAAAAGAAGTTTTTTCTTTTCTTCCTCCAAAATTAATAAATATTATTTTATTATTTAAACTATTATTTTATTAATTTTCCTTCGGAGGCCCATTTCGAGTTGAAATTTCCTCTAATGTGTGGAAAATTTCACAGAATTGGGTAAAATTGACATTTTTGAAGTAATCTAAATTACAGATTCAAATTCAGAATGGAGTAAGAGGATAGAAATTGGAAACTTATCCATAGCGGAACAATGGTGCATTATCAAACTTTTAAAGAGAGATTCATAATCCCTAGAGATTTGAGTAGAAAAGTGCATGTGACCTTGTTTTGACAAAAACCATTCAATTAAAGGGAGTTTCCATAAATGCATAAATTAGGTGAAAAGAGAAAAAGGAATTACAAAACTGTGAATTATTCCATGAGTTTAATTCTATTAAATCATATTGTTTTATGTTTTTACATGCATTCCTAAGATGTCTAATAAATATCTCTATGATGCACAGTGTTTGTCGTTGTTAAGCTTTGAATAGTTGTATCAGAGGGAAACAAATAGAGGGAAGGAGACTCCAAAAGAAAATGGTGACCAAGAATGACACTCAAGACCCTTATGACATGATGGAGATTTCCTAGGAGAAAATATGCAAGATGAAAAACTTGAGACTGAATCAAATGGGAGAAGAGAGAAAATCACTCCTTAGAATTTGGTTGAACCCATGATAATTTTCAATGAAAGATTGATGAAGGCTTAGGAAAAGAAAAACCAAATCAATGCTTCTATTTTGCAGAACCTCACTAATATGTAGCAAATGATAAACCTTAGGTCCAACCCAAGCAATGTGGGCCAAGAAGGAGAAAATGTAGGGATCAACTCTAGAGATCGTTCTAGGAAGAAGACGTTGAGTCCAAAAAATGGTTCCTCGAGAAGGGAACATATTGTATCTTTATCAAGATAATCCTCTAAGAGGTCATGCGAATACAAAGGATCTTGAAGTAATCGAAAGAATACTTAGAGAAGATTTGAAGGAAGAAGGAAATTCAGAAGGATTTCACAAGGAGAATTTGGGAAGGCAAGGCTTTTCACATTTAATGGAGAAGGTAAGACAAGTCAAGAGGCAGAGGCATGGATTATTGGAATAAAAAGGTATTTTAAAATACATGACTACTCAAGCATTGGAAATCATAGAATTTCCATTTATAATGTAAATGACAGAGCTTCAATTTGCTGGGAGCACATCATGCAAGTAAAATGAAACAAGGAAAGACGGATCAACTGGGAGCGATTTAAGAAGTATTTCAAGGAAAAATACTTATCTACTAGGTATTATGATACCAAAATAAAGGAGTTCAATGAACTAAAGTTTGGATATAATTCTATGGAATAACATTTCCACAAGTTCTTAGAAATTTTGAGGTATATATATTACACCAAAGATGAAAGAGTAAAAATCCAATGCTTCTTTCGAAGTCTAACTCAGAATTTTAGAGATAGGATTGAGTTTGTTAATCCACCAACTCGTGATGCTAATTTGGGTGCTAACATGGTGTTATTAAGGATGCAAATATGGAGCTAATGGGGATGTTATTTAAGAAGAAAAATATGACGTTATTTAGGAAGAAAACCTCAACGTTGTTTAGGAAGCAAAGTTGGACTCTATTTAGGAATAAAAAATTAGATGTTATTTCGGACGTCATAAAGGATGCTATGTAGGAAGCAAAAAAATACGTTTTTTGAGACGCTTTAAGTTTTGTCCATGATGCGTCCCATTTAGCGTCTAGTTTGACCACTCAATGTAAAAAAAATTACACTAAAAAGGGATGCTAAATGGGATGCTAATTCCAGGATTTGTTGTAGTGTTCACCTCATGTCTCCGAAGTTCATGCTCATCGGTCACATATATGAATTTGTCCAAAAATTCCATTCCACCACACTCTATGCATGTCCCATCTACGCAAGGTCTTTGATAAAATGTGAAACCTTCTATCCTTCTACACAAAATGCTATGAATAAAGTCTCTAGATGATGTCAGCGGCAATATAGTTGAGCATTCCTGGGACCTGCACAAGAGTGTTATGCAATACACATAATATATGTATATATTTATCATAATAATAACTATACTCAATGTGATATCGACAACATCATGTGTTATGAGTTTTGTTTATTTTAACATACCATGGTTTTCATTTCTAGAAGGATATTTGGCCCAAGTTAAGTTAATTATGTTCATGCCTAAATCTCTCATATAATTATGGTTGTGTCATGTCAAGAAATTTTTTAATGTGGGACTCACAATCCCTTGAACCCCTTTTCAATTTTAGTACATCTTTTTGGTTGGAAGAAGTTCTAGTATTGTCATGCCAAATCTCCTTCATCAATCCCTTTAACGCATTAAAGGCCCAAACATTTGTTTGACCATAATCAAGTTGTTCTCTTCTATAAAAATAAATACGGACTGTTTTGGTATCCAAATTAACAAGTTTGGATGTAGGATTAAAAATCCGAAGGGACCTAGTGCTTTTTTCATGATTGATTATGACAACACACAGTAAGCCACATTGCGATCGTTTGAATGAGTTTTCTTTCCAATTGTACTAAATGCGTCTACTAAACTTCTAACAATATGAGAACTTGGTTAAGAACCATTTATCATCTTTATCCTTAATTTTATCCTAACAACAGTCATGGACTTGGATTTTAATTACGATAAAAATAATCTACATTTATCTCCATCGCATTTAGAATCAAAACAATTAATAAGTATATGTTGAGCTTGATATGCAATAATACATTTAGACAATGTAGCTTCAAGTGAAGCAATAAGACTTTCATCGATCTGTATATGTTTTGGAGTTCTTTTGAGTGAATTTTCTAATAGAAGTATGGAGGTTAGAACTACACCTTGTACCATATCATCCTGTTGGTCTGGCATTTCAACATGAGCTTCATGTCCTTCTGTCTCTTTCCGGTGGTTGGATGGCGGCAATTGGAAACACTTTTGAGTGGTGTCAACAACATTGTCTTGTTTGAACATGCGGTTTCCATGCAAAGACTCTCTAACTTCATCACTTGTATACCCACATCCAAGTAAATCAGAAAAGGTTTTAGGTGGCCCGCTGGCTAATTTACGGTCTTTTATTACGCAACCAAAATTGGTCATTTTTAGCTTGTTAGTTGGTCATTAATTTGGTCATATATTTGGTCATATGTTTGAATCAATGACCAAATATATGACCACATTTACAACCAAATTAATGACCACGTGAAAAACTAGAATATGACCAAATTTGGTTTTGTAATAAAAGACCGTAAATTAGCCACCAAAACAATTTTTTGGTCATTGATATGCAAATTTTGGTCATTTATATCTCATCGTTTGGTCACGTATCTCTCAATTTTTAGTCATTTTATATGCGAATTTTGGTCATTAATCTCATTTATTGGTCGTTATTTTAGTCATTTTTAATCGTTTTATGTGTGGTTATTATATTTCAGTAGTTCTAATGGTATCCATTATTAACCAATATAATTTTTTAATATGATATTATGTTTAAATTTAAAAAAGAATCATATATTATCTATCATCATCTAATACACATGTGAATTATGCAATGTCACATTAATTAGTTAATTGCAACACTTCTAAATAATATAAAGTACGACCGTATAAGTTTTAAACCGCACAAACTATATTATATGAAATGTCGAGTATTACAATAAATATGAGTTTTCTCAAAAACTATCTCCATATAACTTGACATGAAAATCATCTAGAACATCGAAGACTTTTCAAAATATTACAATGGCTAAACCATCCCACTTGTAATTGGCTGCTAAGCCATACTTAGATCTCGCGGCAGCTTCAAAACCATACTTAGCATCTTGAAACCCTTAGCAACAAGCTCTTCATACTCAATGGAAAAGCCTTAGCAATAGGCTCTTCATACTCAATGGCCCACTTTTTGAGCTTTCTATCTGCGAATGTGCTTCTGACCTTTCTGAGCTTTATATCTGCGCACATGCTTCTGTATCCGCACTGCAACAGCCTCCCTCCTCATGTTGTTATAAATCTTGCGAGTAAGTTTACCTACAAAAAACACATGTTAAGCAATAAATTTTGTTGCTCGCTAAAAAGAGAAAACAAATAACTAAAAAATGTACATAGTAATTTCACAAGATTTAACATGGCAAAAAGAAACAATTCCAACAAACAGCAGGTGTAATAAGCAACCTCGGGTATAATTCCATTATTTAACTTCAATAACATAAGAAAGCTCCTAAAGAAAACATGAAATGCACTCCTTGTTTGGTGCAAATTCATTCCTCATATAATTTCAATATTTGGGACTATGTTTTCAATGAATCGGAAATAACATGTAAAAGCAAGCAAAGAAAATTCAATTAATTCATCAATATGAATACTAGAAGAAATAACCTATTAGGCTTCATCCAATGAATAATGAGGAGAAAAGGTAGGCAAACATTTTATGGAAAACCAAAATATAAGAGATGGACCAACAAAAAATCTAATAGAAATGCAAGATGGCCAGTCTACCTGATTATAAACAAATCCTTTCAACATGTTGAAGAAGTCATTTTGCCTTTTTGTTTCAAATCTTTGAAGTTAATTTCTATTGTTTTCCTCAAAGAAAATTGTGGTTATTTTCAATTATCAGTGACTAAAAAAAAAATCCTTTAAAAAGATAAAAACAGACAATGACCGTGTGACAATGCAATAAAAACAGTAATGAAAGGGTAATAAAAAAACTCAGCAAGCATTTTTATGTACATTAGACTATCATCCAAAAGCACTACCTTATGACAGAAGCCTTTACATCTAACAAATCTACAGAAAATGCCATTCAAAATTGGATGTAAAGATAAGATCCTATATAAATGAAATGTAAATACAATCATACTTCCAGGCTCTAAAATTTATTCCACAGAAAGCTTTTCTATTCCTCGGACATACACTTTTACAAAAACTAAAGAAATCTAATGAGGAGAAAAAATAGCTAGTATAAAGAAGAATAAGAAATGGCATCCAAATAGAATAGTAAACATTTACAACACAACCAAGGGCATGTATGCAAAAGTCTCAAGTCAAGAATGTACTTTGATATACTTATGCTCCAAGTGTGTTTTGTTTTCAAGTGGGGCAGAAGATGCCAATTTTTGCACTGCAACTGATGTGCAAATAAATTGGGTTCTTAAAACGTCCATGTTAGTGTCAGTATTTAAGCATATCTTTTCGACCCATCCCACATTGGGTGTGAGGGACATGTGGGAGGAAATCAAACAGCTCTCAAGAGGAGTAGGCACATGTGGATGAGAGCAGAAAGGGCAGGAGGATACAAGCCATCATAGCTTGATCCCACCACACTAGGCCTCTCAATGACCAAACGCCTGAGCTATTTTAAGGATAAGATGAAATGGGGATACAATTCAAGTGCAAGGATTGATGAGGAGATTAACTGGTACCAGTTATTCGAGACGTAGAGAGATGAAGTACTCCAAAAAGTGGATCTTTACTGGCACATAAAGTAACTCATAACTTGTGCAATGGACAGTAAAGGGAACCAGAACCGTGAGGTTTTAAGCAGGCTAGACCAACTGGACAGCAAATATGAAAGTCTCATTAATGCAATCTGGGACTCTGAGGCTGGTAGTGAGGACACTCAGAAACTGGAGAAGAAGCACAGGAAAGGGAAGAAGAATAGGGAACTGGGACGGAAGCTGAGATAGTGGAAGAGGAAAATATTACTGTCAAAGAAGCAACTCAAAAAGATGCATATCAGGCCTAGAAGAGAGAGGCCATTCCACCAATGCCAATAGATGTGGAATCTGACTCAAATAATCTCCAATTCTTCGAACTCCTTTTTGGGTTTATTTCTAATTTAAGTTATCATTTTGAATCATACCCCTAGTGGTCTTTGTCTATGTCTAGGTATAGTCTTTTCATTTCCATTTTGCAATCCAAAAAATATTCCCTAGGGTGGGAGGGACATAACAAAAGAGATTGAACATATTTTTTGATAACTGTAGCCTAGTTTCATTTGGGTACTACCTACAGTCTGTCATGTTTGTATTTCTCTTGTATATACTTAATAGATAAGTAGCTAAATTACAAAAAAAAAAGATCATTTTGACCCAAATGGTGTACTAGAATGATCCCTCTATGTTTCTCTAGTAGTTATAGAGAAGCAGAGAGACACAAAAAAACATCAAATATAAAACAAAATACATTGATGCATTCATATTCCTTCACTGCACAATCTCGTGCCTCTTATGTTACTTTTATTGTATCCTTTAATTGAGTCAATTGTTCTGCTCCTTACCCTGTCACCTCCAAAACATTTTGACGAGGCAGTTGCCAAATTTTCAACTCGGGAATTCATAGAGGAGATGTCAGTTAAGAGGGTTTGTGCTATCAATAAAGCATTTTATCTGTCTGAGAATGTTGTGTGTACATCTTGCATCAAGCCAAGATACTCATGCAACTTATCCTCAAATGTGCAGGAAAATGACAATCTAGATATCATTAAATAAAAGCAAAAAAGTACATGTACATAAATTTACTTGAAATGACAATGGATTTGATCAAGAACATGAAATTTTTTTGTTGGATTAAATTTTAAAGCAATAGCATAGCAGTATTATAGAAGAAAATACCAAATGTTTAACTGGTTGTGCATTTACCTCTCGATAAAATCGGCTTGCTTTAACAGTAGCAGTTGCCACACGTTTGGCATTAGTTGCACAAACTCTCTGAGAATTTAAAGTACCATCCTCAGTCTCAAACTTCGATATTTTGATAAATGCTAAACCAAGTTCTCCCATTGTTTCACCTAGCTCTTGTTGCGATTTAACAAGTACCTCAACCTACATAAAAGGACCCCAGACCACATTCAGTTTCATGAACAATAATGACAATATAACACAGCTTGCAAAAAGGAAACTTATATTTGCATCAGCTGTAGCCCATGCAGTTCAAACAGTAGGACAATATGATAGCTGCAAAATAGAACAAAGAGCAAGGGAGCTTCTTTGTGACATTGTAAACACCATAGGGTGTGTGCAAGAAGTTGAGGGTCTCTTTTGGCGCGTTAGATGCAATACAAAACTGAAAAAACAGACATCCATCAACTTGCATGGATATTTTGAGACACTTACACAATGAATCTTGTGATCAGTAAAAAACAAGAAATGTAGGAAATTGAATGACCTTTCCAAATATATATTTTTTTCTATTGAAAATGTTGTTAACTATCTAAAGTTAAGTAAATTTTAACGGGAACTTTTTATTTTTGTGACAAATGATAAGGTATATGTTTTTGTGGGTGCAGTATCTGAGTGTCTAAATGATGGAATAAACTTACGAAAACCGGTATACATATAGAGAACATATAGGACTAGTGCATGACTATTTTTCCAATAATAAAAATAATATTTTTAAATTTCTTTTTAATTATATAAAAGATCAAACCTTGAAAACAGTACGTCAATTGTGGGTGCAGCGTTTGAATGTCTTAATGCAATTATTTGGAAATGGGTTTTTTATAGCATATAGAGGTTGGTGTTCTTTAGTGCACCATATAAATTTTTTTTTAAATGGTTGACAAACGAAAGAGATATGGACAAAACACTACCAGTGTGTTTTTTGAGTTGAGGAGTGATGACAGAAGATAAATAAGAAAAAAATAGAAAAAATTATGTATTCTTGTTAAAATTTACATATTTATATTCTGCAAAAAAAACCATATCTGTTTCTAAAATCTCATAAAAAACGGAGGTGTGCAGCATAATCAGACGAATCGCTAAACACGAACATATTGAAAATTTGGATATAATGCTGAATTAGCCATGGTTTATCATACTCTAAGGCACGGGCATGTTGAATCCGAAGCAAAGTACAAAGCAGACACATAGGCATAGGAATTCTATGAAAGCATGGGTGGAGGCTCGGCCTTATAATTTGGAGGGAATAAATTTTTGAATTTAAAGAATACACGAGCGCAATTTAGTTAAACAAAATGCATGCGCGTTTTATAGAAACAAAACGTGTGCGCGTTATGTGCAAATAAATCGCGTGCGTGTTTCGTAAAATCAAAAATAGCGTTCATCTTCATCATCATCTTCATCATCTTCATCATCTTCATCTTCATCATCATCATCATCATCTTCATCATCATCATCATCATCAACATCATCATCACCATCATCATCATCATCATCACCTTCATCATCATCATCATCACCACCATCAACATCATGAACATCATCATCACCATCGTCGTCGTCATCATCATCAACATCATCCTCAACATCATCATCCTCATCCTCATCATCATCATCACCTTCCTCATCATCATCATCATCATCATCATCATCATCATCATCATCATCATCATCATCATCTTCATCATCATCATCATCATCCTCAACATCAACATCATCAACATCATCATCACCATCGCCATCATCATCATCATCATCATCATCATCATCATCATCATCATCATCATCTTCATCTTCATCATCGTCGTCATCAACATCATCATCATCATCATCATCATCATCTTCATCTTCATCATCATCACCATCGTCATCATCATGAACTTCATCATCATCATCATCATCATCATCATAAACATGATCATCATCATCACCATCAACATCATGAACATCATCATCACAATCATCGTCATCATCATCAACATCATCATCACCATCGTCATCATCATCATCATC
>LPNX010634731.1:70054-79887 GCA_001517045.1 Pseudotsuga menziesii
AGGTTTTTACTCAACCCCAACACCCCTAAGACTGTTTTGAGTCGTAACTCCGCTTACAACTTCCACAAAAACTGCAGAGTTACCAAAATTAGGGACCGTTAAGGTGCACGCCCCAACAGGCCCCTAGGACTCACTAGTGGCCCGTCCCGGGACACTCATCTGCTTTTCTGGTGGTAGAATCTTGTTGGCGAAACATAGTGCACTGCTTGCTGAAGCCATACATGCGGTTGTCGGTTGCTTGTTCCTTTCCTTCATAATATTTATGCTGGTTAAGGCCTTCTGGATCTATTAGCGACCCCATCCTTCAATCGGCTTGCCGAACATTTAACCATCCACAACTTAGGGTCCCCAGAATTGTGTGTCAAGGTGCATAAGACAAACAGCTGCCTCAGTTCTGCCAAACTAGGAGGATACATCTTGGGATGTTTCAGATTTTTCCTGTGAAGACCGGAGCTTTTCTTCGTGCGGCTTAGAGCGCACTTCTGCCTTTCTTCCTTCCTCTTAGAGCGAACTTCTGCCTTTCTTCCTTCCTCTTAAAGCGAACTTCTGCCTTTCTTTGTGCCTTGGTCGAACATGGCTGCACGGGTGGATTGCTCAGAAGGTTCAGCAGACCTCTCTCCCTGACCACTCGTAATAACTTCTAGACTTCACGATCATTCGACATAGTTCTAACTGAAGAAACTCAAAGAAATGTACAATGCAGGAGTCGTAGGTCGGTGTAGCTTCTTATAGAATCCCGCAACAGAATCTGTCATCATAATGCATTAATGACGCCGAATCTGATAGAGATCTTGTCCAAACGGTGGTAGATTTTCCGGGATCTCATTAATACAGGAAGTAACTACAGGTAGCGTACCGGCGCCGCCAATTTTAAGTTCTTCCAACGGTCGTATTTTAATCTTCGACACATCTTTCCTTCTTCGGCACAAGCAGTGACTATGGCTGCGCCAAAATAAGGACATTCAACATTTCCTGATACCAGCGTCAACCTGGCTTTGAACTTCAACCCACGACATAATGTCTTCCACCACCACAATAATTCTTTTCATTGTTGAGAACCCTGTCAGAGATAGGTCCTGGTAATCATGGAAAAGTTGGGTCACTTTGCTCACCATTTCGTCATTCCAATAATCTCCAATGGTAGCATACTTAGGGTTTTCTTCTGACCCAATGTTTACGGTCCGCGTCTTCAAGGGTTGAGTCACTTCAAGTGCCTCAACTGCTGGTCCATGTACTTCGCAGTGTCCTTCTGACTCAAGAATGTTAATGTTGCACAGATCGTCATCCTCGTCAATTGCGAGGTTATAACATTCTACTGCATTGGCTTCCTATGCCTTCCAATCAGGTTGGTATTCTGCTATTTCTTGATCATCAAATACTTTAGTATGTATCAACCTAACAGCTGCGTCCAAAGCAGGAGAAACCTTATTAATAGAAAATGTCAGCACAAAACTATCAACAAGACCATACCAACTTACAGTACTGTGGCGAAGCTCGACCTCCGCATACCAGTTCTTTGCTATAGGTTCCAGGGTGTGCACAAACCTATGTACCCATTCTTCACGAGGTACATGCTTCCATGCCTCGTAGCATTGCTCCAAATGTCCCTGAGGACTAGTCTTACCATTAAACCTGCTTTGCACCTCCTGAGGTTGGTCCCTGAATCTTAAGTAAAGGGACTTTTGGCACGCTTCCCAACTATGAATGTACTTTTTGTGACCATTCCACCATCTGGCTGCTGTGGCTCTGAATGCTGAATCTAGAGTCTCCATTTTCTGTGAGTCTGGTACATGCTATGAGAATTGCACAATAAACTCTTCTGGGTCTGTCGAACCATCAAAAACAGGTAAGGTTCTTGTCTGTGAGCCAAGCCATCATAGAGACTTGGTAATTCTGGCACATCTATGTCCATGCAGTTCGTAAAGTCTATTCTGCCAGTTTTCTAACCCATCATCTGAATCTGTCATGCAGGAGCTATCACACTGCCAATCCATGATACCTTCGGTAGTAGGATCAACATAATCTTCTTCCTTCGCTGTGATATTGTAGATGTGGTCCAAAACATCCTGGTCTTCATCTCTTACTGGCTCTGTGTATCTCTCTCCTTGAGAAGGATCCAATGGGACTATGACTCTCAGTCCTTTCCCTTCGAAAGTCATCTGTCTCTTCTTCAGGTTGATTACTGCATCATTATCTATTGCCCATTCAATGCCTAGTAGTGCTAGATAGGGGTTGCTGTCATCAATTATTTCAATTACCTCAAAGTCTGCTAAGGTACTGACTCCATCAATATCTACTGATACACTAGGGAGTCTTCCTAGGGGCACAATCTTATGCTGATTGGCTAATCTCAATTGTATAGGGGACCATTCCAGAGTAGGTTTTCCCATTTGTTCCTAGGTTTGCTTAGTTAAGACATTTACCTTTGATCCTAGGTCCAAGATAACATCAGTCATATCATACTCTTCTATCTGAGCATTCAATCTCATTTCCCTGCCAGTTCTTCTAACTCTATTAATAGCTTTTGCCTGACCAGAACTTTGCTGAGGTTCGCAGGAAGCAATAACTTTCTGCAACTCACTTAGAGCATTCTGATTTCTTAGGAGCTTCAGACAACTCTGTAAAAAGGAGAACAATGTACTTACTTTGTCCATCGAAGCTTCTTGCGGCTACAACTGCTGCTGATGTTGTTGTGCAGGTGCTACTGATGTGCTAGGAGCAGCAAAATCTCTCTTGGCTTCCATGAATGTCTCTTTTTCTCTTTCGATATCAAATGCTGGGACTTTCGCTGGAGCCTTACGAACCCAAGCCTCGTCAGATTGTTTTTCCTGATTCTGCACTTTCGTCGTAGCTCCACTCCGGGTAACAACATTAATGGCTGGGGCAGGTCTTTGCTCGATGGAAATCATCTGAATATTCTGAGTAGGGGCACTGTTTCTTTCATGAATCTTAGCTATCAACTGTGGGCACTGCTCAATCACATGATATACTGCTCGGCAATACCGACATGTTGTATTTGGGTTCCGACAGTCTCTTGCTAGATGCCCGGCCTTGTTACAGTTGTAACACACAACCCGGCCTCTTCCTCTTCCATCCATACCACCTCGACCACGACCTCCAAAAGCACCTCTACCTGCTGCACCACTGCGGTAACCATAGCCATCATTGCTCTGTCCCTCATTTTGTACCCGATAAGCATTGTAAGTTCGTTTTCTCATGAGGTCAAAGCTGCGACACTCATCTTCGTTGTGTCCCACTGATTTACAGAACTTACAATAAGGGTTCTTAGGGACTTGCACATACCTCTGCTGGAGATAGCAGTCTTCAGGTCGATGCTGGCCCGTTGTCCTACAGATCTCACAATATAGAACACTAGGGTTGAACAGGTTTGGTGCACTAGAATTCAGGAAATTTCTTACCGCAGGACACTGTTCCTTGTCATGACCTTCTGTCCGACATTGTGTACACCAAACCTCTTCGCAACCGGTTTTTCCTCTCTTTATATCGCGAAGCTCTAGAGCCATCGCTGCCTACTGCGCTCGGATTTGAGCGATACTAGAATTGTCTTCAACAGGAGCGGTTTCAAGCTTCATCGCGATTTCTAGAGCCTCCTGCTGGTCAACAACCTTCTGTTGCATGAGTGGAGTTTTGATATGCAGTAGCAACACTGCAATGAACCATTCCTTGTGCTGCGCAGGTCCAATGGTGAAACTGAATTGGTCTAGCAGAACTTTGAACCTTTGATCAAAGTCCCACACTGATTCGCCGCGCCTCAGCTGAATCTCTTTCAATTCAGTGATACACTGCGACTCTGATTTTGGCTTCTTAAATTCATTTATCATTGCTGCTTTTATATTAGCCAAGACATGGTTCTGAGTGCTGGAAAACTTCATGAACCAGGTCAGAGCACGGTCTCTGAAAGAAGTAACCACCTGCTCTCTTTTTGTATCTTGATCCATAGTGTTCTTAGCAATCCACACTGCTTCACATAAAAACCAGAACTGTTCTGGATCCTCTGATCCAGTTCCTTTGAAAACAAGGAGCTTAATGTCGTCATTCATATGGGCCATCGCGGGTCTAGGGGGGGAGGGAGGGGGACTGGTAGTAGGCGGGGGGGAACTTACTGGGGTAGACTGACCTGCGATAGGAATACTCGGGCTAGGGTTACTTTCAGACTGCGACAGGTTCTCAGGGATGATAGGTCTTCGCTGCGGGGTTACCGGAGGGTTTCCAACAGAAGGGGTTTCTTCGGGCTCTGAGACTGCTGGACTTACGGGGTTAGACTCGATATTCTGACCTAGGGTATAGGACTCAAAATTTCTCTTTTACCTTTTTCCACTTCGCAGCAAACCACTTTGCTTGTCGAAGGTACTTTCACTTGCAAACATAAGTTAGTAGTGCTAAATCTAACAGTTTGATTCAATGAGCAATATACCTTTTTCAGCCAATAGTATTTTAATTCTCAAACTAAATGAATTCAAGTACTTACCCCTTGGTCCTTTGAATAACTATCGTTCGGCTTCGCTGAAGAATGTACTTGTGTCAATGGAGAAGTCCATCACAATTGCTTCAAGGGTTCGCGTTGTCCAGAAATCAACAGCGCGGGATATCTCGTTGTTCACCCTTTTTAGTATACTAATTCTTGCGAGGGTCCAATCAGGAAACTGACATTCTTGGAAGTTCGTCCTTCTCTCTGTTAACCTGGATAACCACTGGTGCAACTCTATGTGGATACTACCAAAGAAAATTTCATATACGTAAAAAAAAACATACCTTTGTAAAAAGTCGTTTGCACTACGACACGGATCTTTGTTCTCTTGTACAGCAAAGTTCAGATAAGTCTCTTCAATCCAATCACCGATTTATTTCACTGAGGGTCTCCAAAACATAGCCCTCAAGGTACGACATAAACCCCTCTTGAGCAGATACTGAGTTCAACCGGCAACGGAACTAATTTGTTGGGCTATAGGGAAGACCCGAGCTTTATACCATTAGCTTCGCACCAACAAAAGACCCACAGTGTTGGCCCTTTCGGCAACAACCTCCGAAACGGTTGCAGTCTCACTCAAAACAGCTATGGGGTGCCGCAGAATCAGGTTTCTGCAAGCAGAAGAGAGATATTACTGTACCTTTATCTTCTAACAATTATAATCATAAAATGCAGAGCTTTAATAGTTACTTATTTAGCTTCGTGGTTATATAAACAAACAATGCCTTGCTTAACCATTTACTGGGAATTCCAGCGAAGTTAGTATTTAGCAGTGATCTTACTTATCAGTTATATCTTTATCAATGCATAAAATAACATAACAACAACACAACAAAAACCATAGCACACGATATAACGTGGTTCACCCCCAGTTTAGGGGTTACATCCACAGAACTGTGTTTTATTCAACTCTTTACAAAAACCACAGTTCTGATCTGCGCACTCAGCTGCAAATCCCTTCAAGCCCTCAAGCCGCGCACACAGCTGCAGGCCTCTGCGCACACAGCTGCAGATTTACTTAATCACCCAAAAATCCTCTGCGCACACAGCTGTAGAGGTCGTCCATGCACACAGCTGGGACTTAACCTTCTTACAAACAAGCCTTAGCTTCGCATCAATTCATCTTACATCAAAAGCCTAAACCGACTTCTTTACAAGAGTGCTTATTTATAGTGCACTTATTACAAAACCATGGGCTTAAACCATGGGCACCCCGAACCCTAAACCCTGGACTTAAACCATGGGTTTATTACAAAAAGAAGGTTTTTACTCAACCCCGACACCCCTAAGACTGTTTTGAGTCGTAACTCCGCTTACAACTTCCACAAAAACCACGGAGTTACCAAAATTAGGGACCGTTAAGGTTCACGCCCCAACACATCATCATCATCATCATCACCTTCATCATCATCAACAACAACATGATCATCATCACCACCATTTCCATCATCATCATCACCATTTCCCTCCTCCTCCTCCTCCTCCTCCTCCTCCTCATCAACATGATCATCATCATCACCATCAACATCATGAACATCATCATCATTCATCATCATCATCCTCATCATCATCATCACCATCAACATCATGAACATCATCATCATTCATCATCATCATCCTCATCATCATCATCACCATCAACATCATGAACATCATCATCATCATCACCATCATCATCCCCATCCTCATCATCATCATCACCATCATCATCATGAACATCATCATCATCATCATCACCATCAACATCGGGAACATCATCATCCTCATCCTCATCCTCATCATCATCATCATCACCATCAACATCATGAACATCCTCATCCTCATCATCATCATCACCATCAACATCATGAACATCATCATCATCATCCTCATCATCATTCTCATCCTCATCATCATCACCATCAACATCATGAACATCATCATCATTCATCATCATCATCCTCATCATCATCCTCCTCATCACCATCATCAACATCATGAACATCATCATCATCATCCTCATCATCATCATCATCATTAACGACATCATCATCATCACCATCATCACCTTCCTCATCATCTTCATCTTCGTCTTCCTTAAAAAGATAATTACTTTCTTTTAAAATTTATAACTTACAAAATATTAAATTTAATTTTCATAATATTTATAAAATATCAATTTTCATGAACCATAAAAATAAAAAATTATTTAAAAATTATTTGACTTTTATAATAACTTGATAAATAAAAATAATTAATGTACTTTAAGTTTAATTAATCAAAATTGATTTTAAGAGGTAGGTCTACTATCTTCATCAACACAATATTGTTATTGTTTAGGATGTTAGATAACAATTTTATTGGATATACTAACTATCTTAATCAAAAAGATATTCTTTTATTAAATATTTATATTAAATTTCTTTATTTATATTTAAATTGAATGTATTCTAAATCATGTCTAAGTAATGAAGTATATGTTTATTTTTATCTAACCCATTTAAGTTCCTATGTCCTTAAATTATATATGTCATACTAATGAAGGTTGTGTGTAATTTATTTAAGTTTACTTTCTCCTTATAAATTGGATTTTGGATTACTAATATAGAATGATTTTAGTATATCTTCTTACTTCATAATCTATTTTCATTTATTTATGAATAACTAGTCATGGAACATAAAGTTTAGATTTATCTTTTTCTTATAAAAACAATAATAGTTTAAATAAATTTTCTATATCTTTTTATTTCATTTAGTTATAAATGAATATTACCTCACCATGTTTTAAAATTTAAATGTCACATTTTTAAATGATAATCTTTAAATCACTACATCTAATGATTTTAGTTGATATTCTAATTACATTTAGCCGTGCACCCACCCCATTAATTGTGCTTAAACAGATCGCGCGCGCATTTTGCTTATACAAATCGCGTACGTGTTTTGACTCTATATAACACATGTGCGTTTTGGGACTGTTAAAACAGTGAATTGTCTTTGTCCGAGAGCAACTTCACTCTGTTTTTATGAAAATTTTGATTAGTGCACATTTTTTTTCAAGAGCATGAGCCTGCCTGTGGAAATACTTACAATCTACACATTCTCCATCATTCTTTTTGTTATGCAGGTACAGCATTAAGGACATCTTTCATGGTTGAAGAACACATAGGATAAGATATCAAGCTTCAATGTCATTTCATGGTGATGGTGGATATAACTTTCATTTGCTTATTATTCAAGAGAACCAAAGGTAATTTTTCCCATTCATTATTGTTTTGATGGGAAATATGAACAATTGAGAAGGAAGATTGAAGCACCTTGAAGGATCAATAGTTATAAAGCAAGTTAAAGGTTTGGAAGCTTGTAATTGAGGAGCAACAAAAACAAACTATATTGACATTGATCATTGTGGTGATGGGGAATGTACGTAACCGAGGAAGAAAATCAGCAAGGAAGAAGAGACCTTAAGAAGTCATCGAAGAAGAGAAAGAAAAAAAAAGAATAGACATGATGAATTGGAGGATTTCTTTGGAAACTAATCCAAATCCAATTATAGAGGATACGGCGGTTCATCCTATTAATCTAGCACAAGAAAAAAGGAAGCATTCACTAGAGGGAGCTTCAATTTCCACAATAGTTGTTGAACAAGCACCCCATGTTTCAAATCCCACATCAAGTCAAAGTGATAAGTTACCATCTCAAGACAAAGCTCATGAAGAGGCAGTGTACATGGAGCCTACTGTTGAAGAGGTGTTGGACATGGAGCCTACTGTTGAAGAAGAAAATATTAACTGGACCATCGATGAGGATGTTGGACTTCCACCATCCAACTACCAGGAAGAGAGTGAAGGACAATAAGTTGCTACTGAAATGCTAGAGCGTATTGTTGATGCACTAGATGATAGAAATCCAACCCCCTTACCTCCATTAGAAAGCACACGTTGAAGAACTCCGAAGCGTATACAAGTTGATGAAGGAATCCTCAATTCCATTGAAGGTACGCTATCTAAACGTAGTATTGCTTATCAAACTCAACAGATACTAAATAAATATTTTGAGGAGAAATGTGATGGAGATAAATGTAGATTATTTTTATGATTGTTAAAATCTAGGGGCATGAATATTGTTAGGAACTCATTAAGGATAAAGATGATAAATCCTTCTGGACCAAGTTCTCATATAGTTAAAAGCTTAGTAGATGCCTTTGGTAAAATTGGTAAGAACACACGGTCAAAGGACCGCAATGCGGCTCGTCGTGTGTTGTCACAAGCAATTGTAAATAAGAACACCAGGGTCCTTCGTTTTCTCAAGCCTACATCTAAACTAGTTAATTTGAATGTAAAAACCCTCCGTAGGTATTCTATTAGAAGAGAACATCTTGACACAACCGCCCAGACAGATTTTTGGGCCTTTATTAGTCGGTTGCCACATCGTGACATGAAGCTAGTTAATGCAGTAAAGGGGCTAGTGCAGAGTTTTTGGCATGATCACACAAGGCCTTCTTCAAATGGGAAGGATGTACTAAAATTGAGAAGGGGTTCAAAGGACCATGAACCACATATTAAGCATCTTCTTGATATAACACAGACATAACTATACGAGAAATTTAGGAATGAACATAGACAATTGAATTTGGGGCAAAGATCTTTTGAGAAATGTAAGCCCTGGTATGTTAGAATAAATACTCTTCGTAACACTTGTTGTTGTATATACCATGTATAATATGAATATTACTATGAAATTTTTTTTTACATTCGTCATGTGTTGCATACTAACCATGTGCAAGATTGCTCCTTGACAATACCACCGACCTCATCAAGAGAATTCATTCATTGTATCATGTGCAATAGGCCTGAGGGGTGTTAACACCCAAAAATGGTTAACTACCTCATCTACATCACTACATGGCTCATTTGTCCATTTGCCTACCATATTTCCCTGAAAATCCAACTAAAAAGCCTCCAAAAGGCCTAAAATGCCTCTAAAAGGCCACAAAACCATCTAAAAAGCCTCCAAAAGGCCTAAAATGCCTCCAAAAGGCCCAAAAACCCATTTTTCCTCCAAAAATAGCCAAAATTCCTCTAAAAATAGCAAAAATCCCCAAAAGGGAAGAAAATGAATAAAAATAATGAGGAAAAAGGAGGAAAACCCTAAAAATAGCAAAAACCCTAAACAAGCTGCCCTAAACCACATGGTTTCCCAAAACCATGGGCAAGCACTCCACCACCAAAAAACTATAAATAAGTGATGGAGACCACTCATTTGAATAATCCACAGTCATAGCACCCTTACTCTGCCAAAACGTCTCGTGAAACCCTAGCTTACCATCAAGCTATTTTCACTGCTGAGAACCCATCTTTGGCCT
>LPNX010634764.1:6872-23774 GCA_001517045.1 Pseudotsuga menziesii
GTGAATAAATGCATGAATGTCCTAAAACTCATTTTAAGCACAAATGCATGCATGCTAGTCATCATGCCACTTCATCATGCCATGTCACCATGCCACATCATCATGCCACATCAGCATGCCATGTCATCATGCCACATCATCATGCCATGTCAGCATGACACATCATCATGCCATGTCATCATTCCATATCAGCATGCCATGTCATCATGCCACATCAGCATGCCATGTAGCATGCCATGTCATCATGCCACATGTCACCTTGTGATTGGTCCGTACTGTATGGATACCATGTGTCATCCTCTGAGTGGTGCCACATCATCATGTTTGTATAGTATGGATGCCACGTGTCACCTTGTCAGTGGTGCCACGTGGCACCTCTTTTTGCCAAATTTGCCTGTTGACCTTATAGAACAGAACGTGATAACTTTCTCATACGGAGTCCGTTTGAGGTGAAACGAATGCCGTTGGAATCGTCTCGATGAGCCCTTCTATCTAGTGCTAGTTTTGCTGAGATTGGAGGACTTCAAGATTTTGCCTTCTTGGATCCTCCTGGATCATTCCTCCCCACTGAGAAGCTTTTAGCCTCCAAAAGCCTTTACTAATCAACAGATAGGTGAGAGAATTTCTCCCTCACTTTCTCCTTCTCAATCCACTTGGCTTTGCTTGGATGAGTGCCTCTGATTCCCACTCGAAGATAATCAACATCACCTCTACGAGAAGTCCTTGTCCTTCTGTCCAAGATGACATCTTCCTTTAGCTCATCCATGTACTCAGGAGCAAATTCATCAATTGACGGCAATGAGACATTCTCCCTTTCATCCATGATCATGGGAGGCTCATAGAGTTTCAAGTTCTCCACATTCACCACTGAGTAGATCTGCATGTATGGCGGCAACTCTAAGCGAAAAGCATTCGTCCCAATATTCTCCAAGATGGTGAAGGGACCATATCTAATAGGCTTGAGCTTCTTGCCTTCTCCTTTCATCCTCTCCTTGCTAATGTGAAGCCACACTTGATCTCCTACCTGAAACTGATGATCAAATCTATGTTTGTCATGGCGAGCCTTGTACTGGGCTTGAATCTTCTCTAACTGCTCTTGCACTACTTGATGTACCTGTTGAACTCTCTGAATGAACCTGCGGGCTTTGTCTTCATCCTTGGAAGTGCTTGAATCAACCTCTCTCCCATAAGTCAAGTCCAATGGAGTCTTTGGAAAGTACCCAAAGCATGTCTCAAATGGCGAGCTCTGAGTGGAAGAATGCATAGCCCTGTTGTAGGCATGCTGCACATACTGGATATGTTCATCCCATAACTTAGGATGCTTGTTGCAATAGCCTCGAAGCAAATGGACAACTGTCCTATTGACTACCTTTGTCTGCCCGTCGGTCTGTGGATGGAAAGTAGTGCTCCTCTTCAGCTTGGTGTCCATCATACACCATAATTTTGTCCAAAACTCTCCAAGGAATCGGGAGTCCCGATCCGAGATAATGGACGTAGGAAGTCCACAGTGAACCCATACATGCTGAAAGAAAAGAGAAGCATCCTGCTCTGCAGTGACCTGCTTTTTACATGGCATAAGAATACACATCTTGCTAAACCTATCCACGACCACATACAAGTAGTCATGTCCCCTCCTAGACATAGTCAAACCCCCCACAAAATCCATGGAAATGCTTTCCCAAGGATGGGAAGGAATAGGAAGTGGTGAGTACAACCCCAATTTTCTATTAGTGGGCTTACAAGTAGAGCACATCACACACCCCTTTACATATTTTGTTACAATGTCTTTCATGCGAGGCCAATACACAAGTCTTTGCAAATGAGCCAAAGTCTTACCTACCCCAAAATTCCCTGATACAAGAGAAGTATGAGCTTTTCGTATTACATAGACTCTTTCACTGATAGGAACACATAACTTGCCCAAATGATAGAGCAAATTTCCCTGCAAATAGTAGTCTTCCACCTGTGTGCCATTGGTTAGCTTCTCATAAATCTCCTTGAAATCATCATCAGTAGCATACTGCTCAATATAACTTTCATGGGATAAAGAAGCATTTTTCAAAACAATAGATGCAACAATAGGAGGTCTAGAAAGTATATCTGCCACTTTGTTACTAGTACCCTTCTTGTACTTGGTAACTGTGGACAACCTATACATGCCCACATTAGGAAGAGGGGCATCCTGCTAGAGATGAATCTCATGCTGAATCTCCCTTTTGGGAGGCAAACCTGTAGGTTCCTGAAATATTTCATCATAGTTAGCCACAATAACAATCATAGCCTTTTTATGAGAAGGATCACAACCTTTGAAAGCATCGGATGCTTCAGCATCTTTTGCTCTCACAACCATGAGCATGTATCTCTTATTAGTGTTGATGAGTCTCTTCATCTTTCCTGCACTAACAAGAGAGGTGTTAGCCTTCATACTGTGAGCTCTCACGATGTACTCCACCCCATTTTTGGTGAGATGGTACTTTTTCTCATGATGAAAGAATACTGCTTTTCGATCATACAAGTATGGGCTTCCCAATACAATACCGCAGATGTCAAGAGGAACAACATCTATGTCAACCTCATCGATCAACTTTGAAGCAATAGCAAACCTTAACCTGCATTGCTTAGTCACTTGTAGCTTAGCATTATCACATACCCATCCAAGAGGATAAGGCTTGGGGTGAGGTTTAGTCTATATGCCCAACTTCTTAACAACTGATTCTAAGATCAAATTTACTTGAGAACCCGGATCAAATAATGTTTCAATCTTTGTATGCTTAGACACAACTCTGATGTGAAACAACTCACTTCTTCTTTTATCATTTTCTTTAGAAACATGAGTAGAACTTGAACCAGTATGAGTAATTTTGTTACATTGCATTCCCACGGCTGTAATCCTGGTTTCGTCACCTGAGTCGGAACCCAAATCTTGTTGAGCTGTTGCAACAGTTTTTTCTTCTTTTTGCCTCCAAAATGCTTTGGCCTCTGTTCAGGATGCAACTTCCAACAACTTTCTTCATCATGCCCATCAGTGTCACAATGGTTGCAATGGAGCTTTCCTCCTTCCTTCTTGGCAGTAGCTGTCTTCTTGCTCTTGTCTTTTTCCTTGAACTTGTGGTTGTTGTTGTGCTTGAAAGGCTTCTTCTGATGGTCTTCTTGCAAATGATTCCCCCTGCTCTCAAGATGAGTATCTTGAACACTTGCTTCATCCACACTAGTAGGATTCAACAACAGCAAAGTATGGCGTAGATAATGATGAAGAGCACCAATATACTTCAAAAGAGTGTCAGGAGAATCTAAAGAAATATTCAACTCTAGAGCTTTCTTTCTAAATTCTTCAGTAAAATTCTGAACACTCTGACCCTTTCCTTGTCTAAAAATTTTCCAATCCATCATAGCCTTTTGAACATAACCCAATGGATAAAATTGCTTATGTAAAGCAGAAATGAAAGCAGACCACGATGAGAGAAGATTACCCATTTGTTTACTACCTTGCTGAAGCTTTCTTTCCCACCATACAAGTGCAGTGCCTGTCAGCCGAAGTGAAGCCAACTGAATCTTCACGTCTTCTTATTTGATTTGCTGGACTCGGAAATAGACCTCAATTTTCCTTATCCAATTGTTCAACTTCTCTGCATTCGCTTCCCCATTGAACATGGGCAAATCAAACTTCACATCGAGCTTCAATAAGGGCTTCTTTTGAGGCTCTTTGTGAGGAACCTTGGAATGCTGAGAATGAGATGAGGAAGAAGCACTAGAACTTGTGCTTGAGGTTGAAGGTGAAGAGGGAGGCTTAGGAGTCTCTTCGCCACCTCCTCCTCGGTTAACTGAAGCGTTTCCTTCATCCTTCACTTCTTTGTCTTCCTTCTTTACTTCACTGTGTTTTCTTTCTTTTGCCATGCATTCTTCATAGTCTGCAAACAACTTGTCTACCTTGTTGGCCATCATGTAGAAGACCTTGTGAAAGTTTTCCTCCATCTCGGTGCGGGCATCATTAGCTTCCATCTTCCTTCGGTGTGCACGTCCGATCTCAGAATTGTAAGGCTCTAATGTACCCTCACCAGCTTGCAGTTTATCCCTCGTGAGCATCCACACACACAATTCAACGTCAAATAGTCCTGCTATGATACCACATGATCCGAAAACAAGATCTTTGCTACTCTATGACGTTAACATGAATTGCATAAAGAGCATGAACGAAGCTCACAAATTCACAAGAAGAGAACCAAACAGCATAG
This sequence comes from Pseudotsuga menziesii, assembly GCA_001517045.1. Classification (NCBI taxonomy): domain Eukaryota; kingdom Viridiplantae; phylum Streptophyta; class Pinopsida; order Pinales; family Pinaceae; genus Pseudotsuga; species Pseudotsuga menziesii. The sequence continues at coordinate 11,105 of LPNX010634764.1, forward strand.
ACAATACACACATAAAGACAACAAGTTGATAACGGAGTTCGTCCAGGATGGACTACGTCTCCAGGCCTGCTTCTCAATAGGAGGGCCGATCTATAATATCAGCATGAAGCAAAATACATGGCAATGATACAATGATACCTTGGCGACAATGTTCAGGAAGAGAACCGCTTCCCAAAACACAACAAGACTGCTTCCAGCAACTCCGAAGCCTGAAGACGGTTTAGAACGAGTATAAACACTCGTACCTTCCTCCTGCAGAGCTACGCAATCTCCATTCTCTCCTTTAGCTACAAAGTCTCCACTCCAAGGCATGAGTGGGAAATGGCAAATGAATGGGTTTATATAGGTTGGCTTTCCCTTCTTCACATGACTCTCATGGATTCCTTTGGTTGCAACTAATTTGCCTATCTTGGCCTTGGTTACAACTTCCCTAAGTTGGTTTTCATGTGGTTGGGCTTTTAAGAACATAAACCAAAAATGTGGTTCATGCCCACATGTCCATGGGTTTTCACATTTAGTTACTTCCCCATAATGACATTTACAAAATCCAACAATAATCCATTACATACAAAAATCCTTCTTTTAAATGGCATGTTGGTTTTTTTCAACCATAAACCAACTTGTTACAACTTCTTTACAAATATGGCATGTTTGTTTTTGGTTACAACCATGCATTAACTTCATAACAACTCAAGGAATAAAATAAATGAGTAATATGTGAGTAATTTTTCCACTCACTTCAAATATTAATCATTTTACAATTTCTCATGAATAAATGCATGAATGTCCTAAAACTCATTTTAAGCACAAATGCATGCATGCTAGTCATCATGCCACTTCATCATGCCATGTCACCATGCCACATCATCATGCCACATCAGCATGCCATGTCATCATGCCACATCATCATGCCATGTCAGCATGACACATCATCATGCCATGTCATCATGCCATATCATCATGCCATGTCATCATGCCACATTAGCATGCCATGTAGCATGCCATGTCATCATGCCACATGTCACCTTTTGATTGGTCCGTACTGTATGGATACCATGTGTCATCCTCTGAGTGGTGCCACATCATCATGTTTGTATAGTACAGATGCCACGTGTCACATTGTCAGTGGTGCCACGTGGCACCTCTTTTTGCCAAATTTGCCTGTTGACCTTATAGAAGAGAACGCGATAACTTTCTCATACGGAGTCCGTTTGAGGTGAAACGAACGCTGTTGGAATCATCTCGATGAGCCCTTCTATCTAGTGCTAGTTTTTCTGAGATTGGAGGAATTCAAGATTTTGCCTTCTTGGATCCTCCTGGATCAACGGACATTGAAAAAATTGCTCCTAAAAAGGAGTACATCCTAGTTATTGTAGATATCCCTCATGGATTCAATATACGAAACACTACTTATGATTGTCAGCCTTATACTTACCAATCATTCAGTAAAGTGGATTCAGGATTTGTAGATGTCAGAACATCACCACTATGGAGATTCATTGTTTTCCATTCTGACACCTAATTAGGGGGTTTGTTGACATCCTTCAAGGGTAAAGAAAAAACAAGGAAACAACTTTATTGGTAATATATTTGCACTATTATTATCAAGTTATTGAATTTATAAATAAATTATATTTATTGATAAGTTAATTCAATTCTTTTTTTTATTTTGACTGCAGGCAAAAGCCTAATATTCATAGCTCCGGCAGTGATCCATTTCTGAATGATATTGAAAACATACATCTTGCAACTTGGACAAAATATGAGACTTATGAATCTCTTTTAATCAATAAAAAGAGTGAAGGAAAATATAGTCAAATGTTGACTTATAATGCCGTGGTTAAAAAATTGACATATGAAGAAAGGGATTTGAAAGGAGTGGCTGTAAAAATCTATCAAAAGCCACAAGCTTTGATTAATTATCTCATAGATACATTTTCAAGTGAAGGAGATTGGGTCTTAGATTTGTTCTCGGGTTCAGGTCAAATTTCACATATTACATATGGAAACATATTTCAAGTTTTATTGTTTTTTATTATTCATTAAATTTTTTTAAAGTATGCTTCTTTATGTTATTTGTCTTAACTATTTTTTTTTGTTTTTGGTGATTAGGTACAACAATAACATGCTCCTTACAAAAAGGAAGAAATTGCATATCCATTAATAATGATCCACTACAATGCAACTACACCAAGCAAAGAATTAATGCTATTGAAGTTCTTCGAGATGAATTACAAGAAGTTGGTTTGAAGAAAGGGGAGTTTAGTGAAACACTTGTGGCGAAGATGTCAAAAGATCCTAAACACCCATTAGGAGGGATGTTTGGAAAGGAGCACTTTGGGCATCTTGAAGACATAGAAGACCCAATGGAAGAGGACATTGATGTCCCCGAGGAAAGCCAAGCTCCAGAAAATTCCAATTTAGATGAAGAATTTGGCCTACATGATATTGTTGATTAGTTGAGTGTCTTGAAGAAAATGTTTAATTTGACAACTTTTTCATAAGATATATTAGTACTGTTTTGACTTTCAGACTTTATTTTAGAAATAAAATCTCTATTATATTGTTTTTAATATGTTATTTGCAAATATATGGTATAGTTTTTCGTGAATTTATGTGAATCGTAACATTTTGGAATATAGTATGAAATAGTATCATTTTTATACAAAACTTCTATGAAAATCTATTGAAAATGGTTGTAAATGTCTTTTTTTTCTAGAATTTCTTAGAATTTTATCAATAAAAAAGTCTTATTTTAAAGGAAAAATTGCAAAATGTATATGATTTTCAATATAAATTGATTCTAAATGTAAGTTATTTTGTTAAATGTCTAAAAAACACACTTGAAATCAGAAAGTAATAATATTTTACGATGAAGATGATTCAAAGGCCCAAAAAAATTCCTTAAAATTCAAAATGTGTGATACTGATATCAACCCTTTTTTAAATGGAGGTAAAATTAGCTACTAAAATTAGGAGAGAGAAAAACGAGAACTATGTCGAGTTCTCGTTTCAAAGTATAAGTGGTTACACTCAGAAGTATTTAACTGAGGTTGGTATTCCATACCATAGCTCATAAGGAGTCTTGTCCTTATTCACTCCGAGTTGTCCTATGTTAAGTATATATACAACTGTGTATACTGCTTCTCTCCAATATGCATCTAACAACTTTGCTTCATTAAGCATTGTTCAGGTAGCTTCTTGGACTGTTATATTCTTCCTTTCAAAAACACCATTCTGCTAAGGAGTCTTTGCAGCTAAAATTTGTCTTTTTATTTCAAAAAATTTATTGAACTCGTTTGAGGTAAACCCTCCCCCATTGTCTGCTCTAAAACATTTTATTTTCTGATTTATCTCATTTTCAACCATTTCTTTGAATATTTTGAATTTTTCAAAATATTTTGATTTTTCTTTGAGAAATGTTTCCCAAGGAATCCCTGTATAGTCATCAATGAGCAGCATAAAACAATATTCTCCTTGCATACTTTTAGTCCTTGTTGGTCCACAAAGATTAGTGTGAACTATTTCCAGAGGATGTGAGGTCATATGTTCTTTTGTTTTGAAACTGGATTTAGTTTGCTTCCCATGTTGACAATGTCTACAAAGTGAGTTTCGAGGTTTCACAATTTTAGGTAAGTCTCTCACAACTTCCTTCTTACTTACCTTGACAATATTATCAAATTTTAAGTGTCCCATCCTTTTGTCCCATATTCAAATTTCCTCAACCATACTCAATTAGCATTGATTTTTATTTTCTAAGATGTGTATAATGTTTGAATTTCTTATAGCAGTGCCAAAAGTTCTTCCTGAGTCCTTTTTCCTAATTTCAAATTTCACAGAGTCAAAAAATATAGATGTTCCCTTGGTCACATGTTTGACTTACACTGAGGAGATTAGGCTTAAGGTTTTCAACTAGTAACACATTTTCTGCTTTGATCATACTATTGATAACAATTGTACTTTTCCTAATTATTTTGGAAGACTTATCGTCTCCAAATGTTACTCAACCCTTATTATATTTTAATTTTATGAACCTTGTTGGATCACCTATCATATGTTTTGAACACCCACTATCTATATGCCATAGATATTCTTCCTCTGTTGCGCATAGGGAAATCATGGATCTCTCGTTTTCTTCCTTTTCTTCTAATCCTTCTTTTGGTTTTTATCTTGAAGCTTACTTGCAAAAATATTCTTTATAGGAGTCATCAGTTTACAATTTATGGCCATATGTCCATATTTATTACATTTGTAACATGCTAGGTCATATCTTTGAAGAAGTGTAAAGTGATTATGATTTCTTCCTGTTGGTTTGTTACTAGGTGAATTCTTCTCGTATTCTCGAAACTTTCTAAGGGCTCTGCAATTTAATGCTTTGTGACCAAAGTTATTACAAGTGTAACAGTGATCCAAAAAGATATGCTGATATCTATTTGTCATTGGTATTTTGGACACTTCATTTGTTTAGTTTTTGTCATAGGAGGATGGATTAGATTTCCTTATTTATTCCTTTTTCACGAGAATTTTTAGTACAACAACATAGCTTCTTTTCTTTCCACCTTGGTCAGTGACAAAGGAATATTTTGGCTTCTTTGCTTTTTCATATCCTAGAACAAATTTATCAGTTAATGGTATTTGGCTACTTAAGATATCATCTAATACCTTTGGGTGATTCCATGAAGATGGGTAACACTTTTTGGCCAAATTTGGCGATGAAAACCTGATTTTTTACTCATGTGCTAGATAGAAGCCCTCAAACCGCATATATGCCATGTGAATTTTGACTTGCAGTAAAAAACCAAATTGTAGAATATTATGTTGGATTCATAGTGATATTTTTTTTTAAATATTCCGATGTCATTTAATGTGTGAATTTTTGCATTTAATGAATTGCGTGACCTTAAAAATTTGAAGAAGCTAATAAGTGGCTCGTGTCCACGTAGAGTAATTCAATCTTGCATTAATAATTTTAAAAAAATATATATATGAGCATGATCTACATAAAATGCAGTGTGATGTGCATATTTTTTTGTTAACTTTTCTCGCATTATACAATTATTTATTATTTTTTGAAAGTGACCACACTCGATTTCAGCACCGTTTTAAACACATATTTGTCCACGTAAAGAATTTTTTTCTATTTTTTCAAAAATTGAAAAACCAAAGATACCCTTTTGAAGAGGACACGTCTATATGTGATTTATGCATTTAAGAATTTTTTGGCTATGTATTTTTAACTCTGCGGATTTTTCTTTAAGCTGCTTCGAAGTTGCAGTGTGGTTTTCTAAGTATAAGTTTTAGAAGTAATTAAAAAATAAATATCATATGAATGCCAAAATGCGTGTATGATACCTCAATGGATAGAATATTCGTTGGTGAATCTATCGGTATCAACTCCGCTCAGTTATGTGCTAGGAATGGCAGGGTTTACACCTCTACAAGGCATAGGAAATTTTCCATTTGTTTGAATGTGGGCTAAGTCTATTTTTTTATGCCCTCGACCGAGGTATGAACCTCGACCGAGGGTTTGTAAAGCCCGCAATACCTCGGTCGAGGTATTTAAATACCTCGACCGAGGTATTTAGATACCTCGGTCGAGGTATTTAAATACCTCGACCGAGGTATTTAGATACCTCGGTCGAGGGCTTGATAAAACCTCGGTCGAGGGCTTAACAAGCCCTCGACCGAGGTGCATTTTTCTGTTTTTGCCAAAATGCGCTTGCCAAAAAGTGTTACCCAGGTCCGTGGATTCACCCCTTTGATTTGTTCTCAAACTTTGATTTGATAGCATATTCATCAAGCCTTTTCCTAAGTTGCATGATCTCTTCTTCAAACCTTTCAGAATCTTGTATTCTTCTTTTGAACTGCAAATTTAGGTCCTCTTCAATATTCTTTGCCTCAAGGAGTTGAGTTTCTGACTCGCTAATGACATCGTTTGACTGTCTATTCTTTCACCTTCATTTTTCGAGTTCTTCAAGAGAACTAATGAGTTAAGCTTTTAAGTCTACTATACCTTCCTCATCTGATTCACCACTAGAGCTTGAGTATCAATTCCCATGAATAGAATTTATGTTTCTTCATTTGCTCGTGTATCTTCATCTTCACTATCTTCCATTATGTAAAGATATTTATTTTTGTTTCCCTTTTTACCCTTTTTGAACTTCTTTGAGACTTCTTGCTTATTACTATCATCTTGATTAGAGTAAGGACATTTTGAAGGAAAGTTTATGATTCTTCGAAAACGAAAACACTTTAGGGGTACCTTTCCTTTGTATTTGTCAGTACCTCTTTCAAGTTTTTTAATAAAGAGGGCTTCTTCATCATCTAAAATATTTGAATGGTTTTTGGATGGAGCTTCATACTTCTTTGAATATTTTATGGCTTTAAATGTTTCGTCTTTTCTTAAAGGATAATTCTTCCCCGTTCTTATCTCATATGTAGTGAGAATCCCATGTAGTTCATCTACTTTCAAAATATCAAGGTCATTTCATTCTTCTAAAGTGGACACCTTTACGTCATACCTCATTAGCAGTGTTCTTAGTACCTTATCAACTACTTATTTTTCCTTTAATTTTCCTCCAATGCCTCTAATAGAATTTACAACTTCATCTACTCTTAGAAGGTATTCTCCAATGTTTTCTTCTTCTTTCATTTTTAGGCTCTCAAATTTCCCTCTATATTTCTAAATCTTGGAATCTTTGACCTTGGATGCCCCTTCATTGGATAATCTTCAACTTACCCAAGCTTGTTTGGCAGTTTTGCATTGCATCAATTTTACAAATACAGTGTTTGTCAATCCACTCAGGATGGCATTTAAGGATTTTGCATTACCCTCATATTTGCATAGCTCCACACTCTCTATAGGTAGGTCATCATCTGTTATTTTATATTCTCTTTCAGTTTTTTCCCAAACCTTCCATCCAAGAGACATAAGATGGCACTTCATTCTCACACTCTAGTATGTTAGATTTTCTCTGATGAATAGTGGTGGTTTGTTGGTGGCTAACCCTTGTTTTTTATCCATAGTGGTTTTTATTTAGGATATTCCTTCTAGTGGTTAAATTATAATGAAGGAACTCATTCTAATACCAAATGATGGAATATTGGACAATACTAAGAGGGGCCGTGAAGCACTATTGATAACTTTTAACAATTTTAACCACTTTTAATTTATTCATTAACACATAAGATCAAACTGAACACACAAAATACAAATTTATCATGGAATCCCAATTGGGTAAACCACCAATACTTCCTATTACTGCGAAATTGTATTTACAAGTCGTTTCTTCCTACTACTACAGACAAGGATGGTACTACACCCTATTTACCAGAAATTAGTGGAAGGAGGATATGACCCCCTAGTTTTATAAGTTGCTACTGAAAGGATGCTACTAAACCCTATTTACCAGCTACTAGTGGAAGGAGCCTACCCCCCCTCATCGATCTTGTTTCTTTCCCTAGCACCACCCTGCCACCCTTTTATATTTTATTTGATTTCCAGATCTTATTTATGTTATTTATCACTAGTTTTCTTTGTTCCATGACTGTTGCTACTGCTGCATGGATCTGTATCACAGAGACACACTTATTTTCTCTTTGAACTTTAGTTTAAATACTTCCTCCATACCTTTACGGCCTCATAATTTTTTAAAACTCACAACCTTTCACTCTGAATATGTGCCTCTTCATTAAACGTTATTCTAGACACTCATATCCATTCATAAACATGCATTTTCAAAAATAATATGTCTATGTTATTATTAAAAACAAACTCTGTTTGTCAGTCACATACTTAGTCATTCATCCTTACTTAACTATACAATCTTTTAGTTGGGTTCTATGTTTAGCAAAACCGCTAAGTCTAGTAACCTGGCTAAACGATTTTATTGGTATATCAACATATCAATGCATCAGTCGATTCTATCGATGACATTGTCACCTTTTATAGGCGTTTGGGCATATCGGCGTATCATTCAATTGTATCGGCGACATTTTTTAAGTCATATCGACTGTATCAGCTTCCTTATCCATTTTCTTTCGATTTCGAGGCATGCGTCCATTTCGGTGAAAAACTATGAGTTGAACCAAACACTCGGCATCCTTTGTTATCAATTTTTTTGTCTCAACCTATTTGATGATTTCTGCGTCCACTCTCGAGTCACCTATGATGGTGTCGGTGGATTTCTTTCACTTATGTCGAAAAAATATTTTACCAACCTCTACGATCACTTTGGTGAGACTGGATGAATTACACCAACATGTATGATTAAACTGACCATTTCAAAGAGACTAGATGACTTGTGCCGACATGGATTTCTTTCATTCAACTTTAGAATATGAAGTATCCATAGCATGGGGGACAACATGTCGATTTTATCTATGAAACATTATCCTAGGTTTTTCCTTTTTCATTACTGAAACTCTTTGACATCAATGACAAGCATACTCAATAGCAACATCATCACTTCCTTTGACATTAATGAACTTCTTTGACATCAATGACAACTAAACTCAACACTTTTTCATTGAGAGCATGTTTGAATGTTTGACTCTAACTCTTCAAGGCAATGTTTACACTACATGTAAGCTTGGTATTGATCCAACAAACAACTCATCATGGTATTTCCTAGCTTTCTCAAGGATTTTCATATGCTAGTGTGTTATGTTTGACTCCTATGCTTATTTTCTACTCTATTCATCACTCTCAAAGTATTAATAAAATATTTATACATTTTTCTTTTTATCCTATAGGTCATAGGCCAACACAATTGTCTTGGAAGTATCTTATTTAAGGTAAGGAACCTTCTATCACTCACTACTCCAACGAAGAAGATTCATAGAGTTTAATTCCTCTATTTGAACTGTTCAATATTTTACAGGTTTTTATTAAAGTACGGTGTATGAGTTTAGAGCTTAGCTCTGTTTTCGCAAGTTAGTGCATAAGTTTTTTTTGAAGGTTTGAAACCCTTCGTGAACTTGTATAACTCTCTATAAGTCTCCAAAATTCAACACATTAAAAGATATAATATAATAATAATAAGAATAATAATAATAATATATTTTTAATGTCACCGCCAACTGAGATACTAAATTGGTGTATGATACCCCCTTATTTATGGGGAAAGGACCCCATTTGCACAATGATTTAACTGCTAAAGTCTATAGAGGCGTACTTACACTACCTCCCTCTGGATTTGAACCTGTGACCTCTTAAGAGGAAACACATGCTCTTAACCATTAGGCCCACTATGTATCAGAATATGTATAGGATTCTATATCAAACTGTGTATAAGACTATATTTTATGTGTAAGACTATATATTAGACTCTGTATTTTCTAATAGTAAGGTTTGTAGATATAATTGTATTTCATTGTACTTCTCATATGTATATAGGGGTTGCAGTTATAAGTTTACTTCATTGTATCATTTTACATTTTAAATCAAAATCATATGGAATTCAACTGATTCAAACATTCTTTATTTTAGCTTGATTATAGGGTGGAAAAATAAACACCAAGAGATGTTCATTTTTTACCTATGATTTGAAGGATGGAGGATGGTAAAAAATATTCCAACAAGAATGTTTTGAAATCCTTCTAGTTGTTATTGGAATGAATAATTGCTAATATTCTGAATCTTTTGTAGTAAAATAAACTATTATGAAAGAAAAACCAAGGATTTAAGTAGAAGAAGATTGTAGTAAAATCCAATATGTATAGTTTGCTAAAACCATTACTTGATATCCTTCGCTCTTGATGCTAGGTGGATTTAGTTCATGAATGTTCGTATTGTTCGCAATGCAACAAAATGCTAATATAATATTCAAGATAGCATAGGAAGCCTCCATCCTAAACAATCGACACCTCCATACCCAATGAAAGTGAACATAACTATCGATACATGTCGCCCTGTAGATGCCAAAAATGTGGCATAAACGTTTTTGTCAAATCCGTTTGGTTAATGTTTAAAGATACCAGTATGTTGTTCCATCCTACCACGCTTAAGAAGTTGCATGTGGTAACTCTTAAAGAAGGGGCCCAAAAATATATGACACTAATAAAACTTTTGTAACACTAATCAAACACATTCAACACTAATGAAATATGATGACCATTGGTTTAATCATAATGATACATGTTAGAATAATCCGTCGGGATTATTGTAAATAGATAGGAATATGAATAGATAGGAAGGTGAAAAGGCTGGTTTTCAACCACCACATCTAATGTATAAATAATAGCTTTTGGCAAAGTAATAAACAATCAATCGGGAGTTATACCTAACAACTGGTATCAGAGCAGGTTGTCTGCCATAATTCCTGCTGCATTTCTGCGCCCTCTTGGCTGCCAGTCTGCCCCTGCGCGCATTCATTATGTGCGTTTATTTTGTTAATGAAGAGCCTAACCCTAAACCTAATTATTGGTATTCTGCATACTCTCTATGAAATTGCTGTGCATGACCTGGTGTGACATTCTCTCCTGAGTCGCGCTCTCTTGATAGGCAAACCCCATCCATTGCTTGTAGACTGTACTGTGACGTTGTGCATTGAAACTATCCTTATCTCGGCATATTATTTTAAATTCTGGTAACCTCTCTTCCATATTCATATATCTATAAACTATTTGAAAGTTGTATGCTGCGAGCTGTATGCGAGATTGTATTTATCTCTGCGATCTGTAGCTACCGAGATTGTATTTATCTCTGCGATCTGCTGGGTTTTGTTGTTGTTTTTTTTATCTGCAAAAATTGAGACTCATCCTTATTGATTCCCCTATTTATTAGAGGAAAGACGAGCTGTGAGTTATATAGTATTGCTGTGTTGAAGGCGAGCTGTATATTGAAGGCGAGCTGTATGCTGCTCGTGACTATACTGAGGCTGCGTGGAGAGGAGATGATGTATTTTTGGATTGCACAAACCCTAGACTGAGCCTGCGTGGAGATATTGCAGCCTGTGCGTGGAGGCTGTGCTGTGTAAAGCGAGCTGCGATCTGCTTGGAGATTTATGCTGGTGACTGCGTGGTATATTATGCTTCAGACTGCGTGGTATATTACCCTTTTTTTGGAGACTGCGTGGTATATTATGCTGGTGGTGGTGCATGGTATATTACGTATGCAGTGTATATTATGTTGGTGGAGCTGTAAATACTACATTGGCGACCATAGTGGGAGACTGTCTGCGTGAAGGCCCAGTGAAGACTGTATGCTGGAGAGCTCTTCATTGTATGCTTCCTGTGATTGCGATGATATAATACATGCTGTTGATGGTTGATATTTGATGTTGATGGTTGATATAATACATGTTGGTTGATATTTCCATTTTGAGAGCTCTTCAGTCCAGAATTGTATGCTGTTTCTATTTAGTCACGTTGAAGGCATGTTGAAGACCGCCCCAGGCTACAAAGGTTTGTTGCTGTAACAATGGTCTATTTGATTTCTGCGTGGACTAAATACTGCTAAAGACTGAGCGTGGACTGCATGCTGCGACCTGTGCTACAGGCCTTAAAAGATAATATGCATTGATTATATATATATGCGTTGATCATATATATGCTGCAGTGAACCCTTTTTTTTTGAAGTAAACCCTATTTTTCTTGCAAAATCTGGATAGGGGCTGAGATTGATATTGCAGACCAATATAAGGCTATGTATGACTGACAGTAATATATATTTTGTATCTACTCATATATTTTCTATAAACCTGCATTGTATTCACCTTGGCAGAGACTGTAGACCTGCAAGGTTATTAATTTTTTATTTTCTCTTTGAAAATTACAACTGTCAGTTGTAATAATGAAATCTATAGCATCTATAGTCGGTGCCACCCTCACTGGGAAAGACACCTATTCAGAATGGTGGAGGAAGATCAAATCTGCCTTCATCTACAATGACCTTTGGGACGACATTTTTGAAGGCACCACAATAGAGACAGCAGATGAAAAGACCATAACCACAGACCCTCGACCTCCAGAATCAGAGAAAGAGAAAGCCATTTGGAGAACAAAAGGCAAGAAAGCCTTAGCTGTAATCACTGCCACTGTCAGTGAAGAGGTGAGCCAGCACATATTGTCTGCAAAATCATGTTTTGAAGCATTAAAAACATTAAAAGAACTGTATGATTCACACAGTGAAATGGAAGTTATTCAACTAATGTTAAAATTATTCAATCTTGAAGTGAAAGACAATGATCCTATGTTAGTTGCCTCTGAAATTAAAGCCATCATGCACAAGATTCAAGCATCTGGTATGAAACCAGATCTTCCTCTTGCAGCTTTTGTAAAATCTTTGTATCCTACTCACTCCAACTATCTTGAGTCATTGCAAGCTAGTGACAAGTTCAAATCTCTAACATTTGACACCCTGGTAGAAAAGATAGCTGACAGAGAGAAAGCCTTTGGTAAGAAGACAACCGAGCCTACTGGAGAATCACTTTGCTTTGCTCAAAAAGCAAAGAACCATGCCAAAGACCAAACCAAAGATCATTCCAAAGGAGAAAGCAGCAAAAAAGGACGAGGAAGAAGAAACTTCAGAGGCAGAGGGGGCAGAAATAACTTCACCAAAAGATCAGTTTGCAGTGCAAGCGGTGTGGAAAGAGTGGGCACACATCAGATCAGTGTTGGGCTTCATGGGACTCCATCAAAGACAAGCACAACTAGAAGAAAGATGATA
>LPNX010634764.1:31834-42294 GCA_001517045.1 Pseudotsuga menziesii
AAATTCATTAGTATGCTATTAAAACACAATAATCTCAAGCATGTATAGTCATGATCATTTCAAACGGAAAATAATAAGCATTAGCATTCAAGGTTTATGTAGGATTCTTATGGTTAGTCAAATCATAAGAAGCATAACATGTCTAAACCTGTAATTACTCAAACCTATGACTCTTCAAGTTAGTTGAATCACCAATCAAGATAAGAGATATAATATGCATAAAACCTGTGATTATTCAAACCTATACCTTCATGATTCTTCTGGTTAGTCATATCATCAATAGTATAAGATACTAACACAAGGTAGGATTCTAGCTTGATATAGGAAGAACATACCTGGATTTAGCATGCTAGTTAGTTATGTCTAACATACTCACATGATGCCTTCTTGTTCTTCTTCAATTACTTGTGCTAGTCACCTGTATACTCATAGGTTAGCCATTATAAAACCAAGTTATACATACCTCATAAATGGATCTTCTATGAGATCCATGACAATGGATGAGTCTTTATCCTCATGTCATCATGATCATATGTTCTTGAACTGGAACATGATTTGTCTTTCTTGGTGTACCTTTCATGTTAGTAGACAACATAAACCTCATACAACACCATAATGCATTAGTACAATCATAAGTGTCAACACCCTAACCAATGAACATCTTCTATCATGCATTCATAATTTTGTTAAGGTGATACGACAAATCTAAAATCAAGATTGTACTAACCATCATAACATGAAGACAAACATACCATAAACTTAATCATGAACAAATCTCAAAACATACCTCGATGAGTCATACCTGTCGAGATCGCTTGTAATATCCTTATGTAAAGCCTTAACCTCATCTCCTAGTTTCAACTTGTGAGGTGATTCATGTTCTGAGAGACTTACAAAGGATTCCTTGAATCCTATCATATGTTTGGAAACCCCACTGTCTATAAGCCAACCATCACTTCCATGAGAAATGTTACCGATTTGAGGTGTTCGTCCTTGTCCCGGAGTTCGCTGATCTAGGGTTTGTCGTGGAAACCCTAATTTTCAAAACTTGGAATATTTCAAATCTGATTGGATGAACAGATAGATCTCTTCAAATGGAGCTGTCCAATGTACTCCTTTTCTGAAGACAGTGGAGGGAAGCTCCCGGAACAGGAAGCCCTAATTTTCTGATTTCTTCTGCAGAAATTCCTGTTACTGTTTCTGTGATATCTCCGAAATTATTGATCCTCTGTGTCTGAAATTTATTACTGACGTAACCTCGCATGTCCCTGATCCAACACCACAGTTTTCATCAGAATTGGTTTCACCATTTGGGATTTATGATCCTTTTCCCAAGGTGACCTGTTACAGGACTGTTCAGAACAGAAAAGTTGTACGGCATGCCACGTGTCACTGGTTCATTTTATGAGTTTTACCTTCGGACCAAAGAAATTAAAGTCCGTGCCCTTTCTGGAACATCTTCAGGAATTCCATTTGGACCTCTGTAGCCCAAGCTATTGCAGATCTCCCCAGGTGTCCTGTTTATGGATGATTTCTGGAAGAGGTTGGAACCCTATCTTGGAGAGATCATATCTCCCAGAATATAGAGAATCAAAGGCTGCCCTTCGGACACAGTGTTCATCAGGATTTTATCTTCGGCCCTTGCAATTTTCATCTTCTGACCCTTCGCCAATATCGGAATATAGCGACTGTACCAAAACTTAGCAGTTTCAGTATTTAGGGTTTCTCTAGCTAGGGGTCAAACTAGGGTTTGACTTTCCCAGAGATTTACCCAACCAAATTTCTTGATCCAGGTCTCTAAACTTCGGTTTTGATGAGGAGAAAAATCCTATGTAGGTCTCACTCAAAAATTCCTCTTCTGTAGAAAGCCCTAATTTCCGCATCGAAACTGAAAATGCTTGAAATTGAATTCCGCATCGACAGAAAGATGCACCCTTCAATGGAGAGTCATCCTAGCATACTTGTGCTGAAAAACTGTGGAGGAAGATCCACAAAATAGGAAGCCCTAGTTCCTGTAGCTTCACAATGTCTTCTTCTCAGGTTAGCTCTGATACCATGTTAGTTTTTCAACATTTAAGCTAGTATTATAACAAGATCTTTTCACTCAGAGAATAACACGTACAACAATCACATAAGCACATCACAAGAGACAAGAGACACAAAGCTTTTAGGAGGGGAAACCATAAATGGAGAAAACCCCTCAACTTCCTCTAAGATAGTATCACAACAAGATGTGACCCAAAACAGTAAGATGACCTCCCTTCACAATAGCAGCCTTCTGTCTTCTGTCAAGCACAAGAATTTCCTTCTCCAAAAGTGCGCCACACTTGAGAGAGCAAGAGAGCTAAGTCACAAGTGATAAATAGAGAGACTCTCACTCTCTATTTATATTCTTCCGTTGACTTGAAGTGCACTCAACCTAATAATTACTACTCGAGCCTACACCTTAATTAGTGTATAATAACTCAAGTGCCCCATAAATAGTGGGGACTTACCCAATGACTTGATATGACTTGTTTACATTATAATCCTCCCGATCGGAACATCGGGGCATGACCACATGACTCAAATACATAATAGAAACATCCCGGAATAAACATCGGGTTACAATAATATAAAATATATAGAAGAATACATTCCGAAGTTACATATACATCAACAAAACCAAGGATTTAAGTAGAAGAAGATTGCAGTAAAATCCAATATGTATAGTCTGATAAAACCATTACTTGATATCCTTCGCTCTTGGTGCTAGGTGGATTTAGTTCATGAAAGTTCATATTGTTTGCAATGCAACAAAATGCTAATATAATATTCAAGACAGCATAGGAATCCTCCATCTTAAACAATCGACACCTCCATACCCAATGAAAGCGAACATAATTATTGATACATGTCACCTTGTAGATGCCACAAATGTGGCATACACATTTTTGTCAAATCCACGTCGTTCATGTTTAAAGATACCTGTATGTTGTTCCATCCTACCATGCTTAAGCAGTTGCATGTGGTAACTCTTAAAGGAGGGGCCCAAAAATATATGACACTAATAAAACTCTTGTAACACTAATCAGACACATTCAACACTAACGAAATATGACGACCATTGGTTTAATCATAATGATAGACATATCAACATCACATGAATATTGTTGATTGGATCTGCAAGGCTCGACAATGCCCAAATACGAGATATATACGGCTATCAGCATAATTAAAGTTGCAAATAAAATATGATAATAAATGGAGCCAGTAATTCAATGGTTCAATGGATATATTTTATTCAAAGCTGTATGTGTAGTTTTTGTTGCTTCTACATGTTAGTTATTTTGACATTAGCGAGTTTTAGTGGGTTGGTATTGGATCTTCTAAGGATTAAACCACCACTAGGTGTAACCCAATGAGAGGTCCACCTTCTCCTATGCATATTCCTAGCCCTCTCCCCCCGCGAGACACCCTAGATGATGGATTTCCTAATTGAGACCGCTACTTCCATTTCACAACTTACACCTAGTGTACTGCAACATAGTACATTTGCAACATCATCTCAGCATGATCAATCGAAGCAGTACACCCTAGATGCTGGATTTCCTAACTGATACCGCCAGTTCCATTTCACAGCTTACACATAGTGTACTGCAACATCATGTGCGCATGATCAATCAAAGAAAAATAGAGGACCATCAAGTGTAGGTCTTTTAGGCCCCATTAGTCATGGATTGTGCATGAAAACTAGTGAGGCAAAGGATCCTTTGAAGAACTGAGCATTACCCCATCAAAGCACTAAATGCATCCATGCTTTCCATAGTTATAATGGATCCTACACAAGATGATTTTATGCTTCAGGTTAGTACATGAATTGTGAAAGGATGTAATTGATTCATTATATATTTAACTGTACATTTTATAATCGTTAGATAAACATTTCTTAGAGTCTTTAATACGTAACTCATATTTTTAACATGTATAGTTTTTTGAAGATGAAATAACTTAATAAATGTGTGGGCACATTACTCCTCCAAACCTTAATTCCTCCATGGCAACAGCTGTGGATTTTGCAGAACACCATGTACATCTATTTAAAAGAGTGTATGATTGTAGGATTTAAAAATTAATTTTGTTGCAATAGTTAATATTTTTTTATGAGAAATCAATGTTAGGGTTATTGTGTTTCCACACATTCCCTCTAAAGAGATTGAGAAAAAGTCCCCACTTAGGTTGAGCAGATCCCTTGTCATCTAGGTAATTTTTGTGAATTAAAATATTTCAATGTGAAATTCATTGTGTTTGTATGGTTCATTTAGATGTTTTTATACTATCTAAACATATTTCATATTTTTATGCAAGAAATTCCATCTCCCACTATCCAATCACCATACCCACATGTCCCTCCATATATTCCACCTAGTTAATTTTTTTCCATAGTTCATATTCAGTAATATGACTAGGAACTCTATTCCCAAGATTAGCATAGCCATATTCCCCCCCTAAGGGAATCCCATCCCTTGTACGTCCACTAGGGTATATTTCCGCCCATACCTATACCCTCCTATGGTTCCCCCTCCTGCCCAATAGTTGGATCCATATTCTCCATCCATTTCTCCTACATTAACACTCTTCCATTTTCCAAAATTATATCCCTCCCATGTACCTACATAAATCCCCTCACTCATACCTACATCATCCCACTTCCCCCTATTTACATAAGTCCATCCACCACCATTTCCTTTGAGCAACTTGTACAACCTAATGCTCCACTTCCTACCGAGGAAGGGAAATCTTTCGCATCACCCTAGATTTTTGCTTTAAGAATTATAAGCTCATTAAAATATTATAAAGCATGAATGAAATTCATAAAAAAATGATTTTTATGTATTGATTGATTTTTGTAATTGAATTCACTATTATTAATGATGCATTGAGGGTTCACATCCCTTGGATGCATCATGCCAACTAATAATTTGTTCCTCATTTATTTTCTTTTAGGGGGAAACTACATATATGTGTCCTAAAAAAATGCAATATAAGATCAAATTCAAACATATAGGAGTTTGATAACATGGTTAAATAAAAAAACAATAAAATATCTAAGATATGATTGTACAGAAAATTTCTATATGGCTGTACAAAATTAGATCTATGATCATAGTTGGTCAAAATAGATGTTTGGACCTCCTCTAACTAGATTGTTTCAACAACTACAAATGGAGCCTCTACTGTAAGTTATACATGATCACATCCATCAACCTATTCTATTAATTCACAATCATCCCATTTTCCACTAATATAGGGGCCACAAAAGCAAGCATGTTTCCATGTCCATATTTCAAACAAAGGGTTGTTTGATATTTGAATAGAATGAAATAATGTGTTCCTTCTATTGTGTAACAAACCTATAACTACTCCAAAGTAAATGGAGAGAAGCTGGGGGTGAGTTCATTTGTTTTTTTTTTTTCTTTTGTTTTAATTACCATAATTACCAGGTCCTGCTAAACTATAGTTTAAGAGTTTAAACTTGTCCTTATCAAAGCAATAACTCGTATCTATGTATAAGCAGTTATGAATCATCACAATGTCACATTTTGAGCATATTTGATTATGACCCTTACCTTAAGCATAAACCATATCCTAAACATACTAACAATACATGCTTAGTAAATTCACTCTCCACCAAGCATAAATCTAAATGATGCATACGAGAATACACTTGTAGTTCTGCCATTATCATTGTTGGCAATAAACCATGCATTAAGTAGATGAATCTATGTGAGTTTCACATAATAGAATTCATTTTAACCAATAGCATAAAAAGGAAAATCAATGCACATAAAAAGCAAAAATACACAAGAAGACGACTATGTTCACGTGGTTCACCTCATCCACGAGGCTACATCCACCAATTTGTGAGGCCATGTAATATTTATTCAAAATAAGGAGTTACAATCTACAACAACCGTGTTGCCATCATTTCTATGGAAACTCATAGAACATTTCTACGGAGTTCAATCTATATTGATTATATGTAAGACACTTTGTCTTAGCATCTTTATTTTTACCTTCCGTGGAGATACACATGACCATAATCCTTTATTTTTATCTTTAGCATTCCTCCCCAATGATTCTTTTTCAGGTCTATAAAACGTTTAACATGAGCTGCTTTATTTTCTTTTTTGATGTAAAACAATATAAAATACCATACACCAGCGACTATATTTCTTTGATATTTATATAACATTATATATAAGACATTAGATATAAAGCATTATATATAAAACATTTCACTTTTAAGTTACCTCCTTATATTTGCAAACGGATAAAATATATTTTCACCATTCTCTTTTAAGTTACCTCGTATTTGCAAATGGATAAAATATATTTTGACCATTCTCTTTTAAGTTACCTCATATTTGCAAATGGATAAAATATATTTTCGCCATTCTCTTTTAAGTTACCTCATATTTGCAAACGGATAAAATATATTTTCACAATTCTCTTTTAAGTTACCTCATATTTGCAGACGGATAAAAATATATTTTCACCATTCTCTTTTAAGTTACCTCATATTTGCAAACGGATAAAATATATTTTCACCATTCTCTTTTAAGTTACCTCATATTTGCAAACGGATAAAATATATTTTCACAACTCTCTTTTAAGTTACCTCATATTTGCAGACGGATAAAAATATATTTTCACCATTCTCTTTTAAGTTACCTCATATTTGCAGACGGATAAAATATATTTTCACCATTCTCTTTTAAGTTACCTCATATTTGCAGATGGATAAAATATATTTTCTCCATTCTCTTTGTGCAGTTCTCATTCTGTGTAAAGCTTGTTAAAAAATGAAACGGATGTCCTCAAGCATAGTTATTTTTTTGTTTCAAGCTTGTGTAAAAATGAAATAGGTCCCCTCAAGCATAGTTATTTTATGTTTCAAGCATGTGTAAAAATGAAACAAGTGACCTTGAGAAGTGTTTATTCTTGGTTTCAAGCTCATTAAAAAATAAAACTGACCTTGAGAAGAGTTCCTTTTTTCGTGTCAAGCTCGTTAAAAAAATGAAACGAGTTATTGCATTGTGTCAAGACTCAATGAAGCTTGGGGGGCATGTAGCCCACCTCTTTATTGGTTCTTAGCTACTTGATAGTTATAATAGGGGAAAGAACAATGAAGTAGATACCTTGAGTATTCTTTCAACTGATCTTTGAGCTCATTAAAAACAAGAAGATGGTGTTGAGCTTACTTTTCATTTTTCATGCTTTGGTTAAAACATGAAAACTAGTTTGAGCTCACTTTATCGATTTTTCGTGCTCTGGATTCAAACATGAAAAAGGTTTTGAGTGCCTTTTATACCTTTATCGTGCTCGTTATAAACTCAATGAAGAGGTATCGAGTATAGTTTTACTATTTTTCAGACTCGTTAAAATTGGATTATGAAAAAATAACTTGTTCCGGTGTTATATTTAAGCTCTTTTCTGTCTCCTTAAAAACACAAAAATATTGTCGAGCGAACTTGTTACGTTCACGCTTGTAAAAGAATCAAAACGGTCAACTAGTCGAGGGTAGGTTATCTCTTTTTCAGACTAACTAGCCTTATTTTCAAGAAAAGAATTTTTGTATTCTTCTTATTCATTTCAAACTCTCTAAACATGAAATGACAAATGAGTTTGCTTTCATCAGACTTGTAAAATCAAATGATGATGTGACGTCTCGAGAGTACCTGGTTTGCGAAATTAGATAAAATGGTTAAAAACAATTTTCATTTTTTTTATGCTTTAAATCATCCATGTAATGTGCTTCTGAATCTGCAAATATGATTAGTATTTCGATTGCTTCTGAACACGTACATAATGGTTTGGTAAAAAATAGTATCTACAAGTAATAATTGAAGGGTCTCCATGTTCTTTCATCATTCATAACCTTACAAAAGCATTATTAAGGTGCAGATAAAAAATTACTATGATATGAACAAATCCATTCATAAGGTCGCATGACAATCCATAAATACACCAAAATAATACAAGCAGAAAGAACATTTAGGCAGAAAAGCAATCGGACACCAATGTATGTGGTTCACCCCAAACTCGGGGTTACATCCACCAAACAATCGCATCATGCGACATTATTTATTAAATAGTTACAATTAGTAACGGTAATGTTGCCATACACACTCTCCTGCTGAGAGTATTTCCAGACTTACCAATTCTAGGGTCATACTCATACATGAGACTAGCAGGTTCTAACCAGAACACTAGATTTTCAATCCCCATCTTATTCCAATGCATATACATATATGATTTCAGATTTAAAGAAATAGACTAACCAATATTAAGGTCATACTAATACATGAGACAAGCAGGTTCTAACCAGAACACTAAATTTTCTAACCAGCCTTATTCCAATGCATAAACAAATATGATTTCAGATTTAAAAAACCCTACTCACTTTACATTTATAATTAAATATAATTTCATAAAAAGGCATTCAATCTGACTGGTTAAGATCATAGCTTCATAAAAATCCCTATAATTCCTTTTTGTTTTCTTGCATAAGACCCACATGTTCGCTTTACATATATGACCCTACGTTACAAGGCATCCAAGGAATTGGTATTACTTTCCCATCGACCATTTATCCCTTCACGGAAGGCACAGAATAAAGAAATGAATCCAAGTCATTTAGAAGGATCGTACCCTCCTTGATAGCTATGCTGGGAGGCGTTATAAGTTCAGGGATGGAGAACACACAAAAAAAACTTCAATGGTATATCGAAGGAACCAAGGAGCTGCTCAAACAATTAGTAATCAAACATATTCAGGCATTTACGCTCTATGTCAAGAAAAGGCCAAACACCCATGGGTTTGCTTGACCCATAGTAACCCAAAATCACATTTGGCATACATACTTCTTTAGGCTATACACACCAAAAGTAGACTAAGAGTCTACAACACTTACGAAGGGCAGCTTTGGTCGATGTCAAGCAAGGAAGCAAAGAACAGGCTAAATTTCACACGCGGCATGAGGGTGAACACCTGAGGGTCATCGAAAAATAGTTTTTAGTGGTAGCGATAGTATGTAAATCAACAACAAGAGGACCTCAACATGGCCTTTGAAGCAAGTTCACTAAAAGCCCTCCAAGTAACACAGGTTGTTTATTTGGAACCACAAAGCTTTATATGGTACGTCTAACCAATCCCATTAATGTTAACAATATAAAAAGAAAACAAAGTTTAAAATATTGCAACTAACCAATCAAACAAATAAAAGTAAAATAACAAACAGAGGATAGACGATAATAATGGCAACCATGAGACTGCTTGACCGAGTTCTCAACTCGAGATAACAATGCAACATATGTATCATAATTTATGCAGGAGTATCTAAGCAACGTAGGGTTATTTCACCAGGTTTGAAGGAGAGGACGGTATGGCTCTTACCAGATCTGTAATTCAATTCAAGCTAAATATTACCTCCTTCCCACACAGAGGTGATGCCTCCATTCAAATGGCATTCCTCCTTCAGGCAGAAGACAAAGCTCCACTCACTATGCAGAGGTCGAGTAATTCCCTTTTGCGTCCCACCAACGAGAGTACATAGGATTTGTATGACACTGTAGAGTATGCAAACGAGTTCTAGTCTTAACATCAAATATTGATACGAGACTCTCAGATGCCACAAAAAGACACCTGCCAAGACATGGCTGAAAAACGCACTTGACTCATACAACCCTTTGAGCACACACCCTGGATTAACATTCCAGTAGTTGACTTCATTTTCCCCATCAAGGGCAAATAAGATCTTCATGGATTGGGTGGAAACCTTCACCATCCCTTCGGAACCAAAGTTCCATACCCTCACAAAATCTTCAGTCACAGATGCCACCAATGGAGAAGCTCAAAAACCACCTCACATGCATAGGTCCTATCCTCAAACGGGCGCTTCCCTCAATTAAGAATGGGCTCAACATTATTTTTTTCTTTTTCCCCCATTCAGTGCCCTTCACAACGCTCTATAAAATGCCCTGGTAAAAATCTTCTCTTTAACGGCTTCCCCACCTTTTCTTGCAGCAAAATCCCATGAAATCAGTGGCGGCTGATTTCTAGGAGCTCATCCTAGAATGCCAATAAATTTCCTTTAATACTAACCTTCTTTGGAATCCAATGAGACAAGTGGCAGAACATGCTTACAAGTTTCCTTTTGGTTACTAAAAGCAATTTTGGAGATATGCTCCATTTCTCATTAATATGCAAAACTTTTTGTTGTTGTTTATATATATAAACTACTAACTTCCTCAAGAATATATCTCTAATTAGGAATTATCCTCTAATTAGGAATTATGGCTTCCTCATTAGTAGTTACAGGAATTTAGCTTTCTCGTTGATAAACATTTTATCAAGGATATTCTATACATATATTCTATATGTATTCGTGCTTGTATCTATCTATCTATCTATATATA
>LPNX010634764.1:43263-72581 GCA_001517045.1 Pseudotsuga menziesii
CTTTTGAAATGCATCCCTCTTAATAATATTTTTAAGATCCCTCCAGGAATTAGACTTAGAAACCAAGACAAGTACCTTGGGCCTGCATGCCTTAGTGGCAAGCTACCTTGCTTTCAATGTGAGTTTTCATCATTGACTCTTAATTGAAATATCTCATCAATTGTTCAACTACAAGTCCTTTATTCACATTCGATGGTATGTATTGAGATACCTTGGGAATCATTGTCATCAATGGTGATTTCCCTCGCACTTGTTAATAGTTTACATCATTTATTGGTCATCAAGTGGTTTCTACCATGTTCGATGTCAAGATATTGTAATCACATGGTTAGATTCGTATCATTTCAAGTTCGGCTTGAACACCTTGAGTTGTCATATATATTCTCCCAGGTTGCAATGGAGTTTGTTTTGAGTCATATTACAAAGATTTTCATTGTATTGGTCGTGGATTTTTTATCATCTCATCATGGATCTACCCTTGTGTTTAGTAGCCATGATTGTGTTCAGTCAATCTCTACTACCATGGATCTACGCTGTATTGGTCGGCAACCATGTTATGAGCTATATTAGATGAGTGAGTGGTACTATACCAGCTCCTAGCCAACAACCTTTCCTTAGATTTCTTCACTTTACAAAGCATTCACCTATTGCATTCCTCTAACTTCATGCTTTTAGGGGAATTCTGTTACACCGAAATCTTGCACTCTTGATCCATGTGTTAAGCTTTTTCCTAATCCCGAAATTTATCTCTACTAAAGTTGAATGAGATTGAGATTTTCCTTTTTTTCCATCTTTAGGAAGGTCAACACTCTTGTCCTTCATTCTAGGTGGGTCAAAGGCACTTTTCCCTTTCATGCTAGGTGCATCAATGTCTATGCTCTATCTCCCACTTCTAGGTGCGTCGACAGTGCTTTTTGCCTTAACGGAAGGTGCATCGATGTTGTTTCGAGGGAAAAAGACAGAGCTTCGAAACCCTTCTCGAAGGTGGATGAGATGATGTCTATCCCAATCAATTAGGTGAGTTGGAATTTGGTTCCTAACCTATAGGGAATATCCCTTTGATCCCTCCTCCTATTCCTCAACCTACTCTATCCCTTTATCCTTATAAATTAAACCCTCTCTCCATTTCAAAGGGAGGAAGGACTATGGTAGTATTATGCTGATGGAATTTCTAGGTGATCCATATCATCCTTTGAGAGGTTTACTATCTGGATTTGGAGGCTTTGTTTGGATTGTTGGATGGCAGATTGCAACGTTAAGGCTAGGTTTTGATGTTCTCTCCTATGTAATTCTATGTATCTCCGTGATTACATTAATACAAATCTCTTTCCATAAACATTGTTGGTGTTAATAATGTTTAGAGCTTTCTTCCTTAATTGTTAGCTTAGATCAACTATATTTTCGGATACACATATGTATTTTTCTTGTTTCCACTTGCTTGACACGGTTTTGCAGCTGAAGATCTGAAGATTCTGGAGCTTGGATCAATAAAGAGAGAAGAGGATATGTATATTTCACGGAGGTGATCTATTTGTTACTCTGCATTTCTATCTGATATAGGATTAAAGTAGGTTGTATTCTTTATTTGATTTGTTCTAGATCCACTCAGACAAGGGAGATCTAGCTTGATTCCGATTGAGTAGATTTATCCGATAACATTTACATTTATAAAAAAATATCTTATTTGTTTAATTTTCAATGTATGATTATTAATTATCCATTCAAATTTTAAGTATATATTATAAGTATTCAAAATTCCTTGATAAATTACCTTTATAAACATATGAATTTTCAAGAAAGAATCACTCAATTTAATAAATTAATATAACATTAATTGTTTCACTTGGCACAACAATGTGTTGAATGGAAAATAAATAATTGAGTACAAATAATACTAATATAAAATTAATTTACTCAAATTACTTCCAATTTAATGCAAGTAAAACTAACCAAATTATTAAAAAATCCGTAAGTATGAAAATCCATAAAACTATTTTAAATGAAATACTTATTATTAAAAATTAATTACTCATGAAAATCCATGCAACTATCTTAAATAAACGTTCATTAGTAAAATTTACTTACACATGAAAACCCATGGAACAATATTAAATGAAATTCTTGACATAATTACCTCTACAAAGGCCCCATTGATTACAAGAGGAAAGGAAGAGTTCCACAACAATCCACTTCTCATTCTGTGGAAATGCAAGCACTATGTTTCGTCATCCTGATGGAGCACTATGTTTCATCATCCATTCTTTTTAGCAAATAGTCTGAGGTTGCACAAACTCAAATTTAGCCAACCTCTTTTGTATCTTTTGGCCTTCCATCTTAGCTAGACGAGTTGTTACCGATTGAACGCAACCTTGAATACCTATCAGCCTAAAATTCAAAGATGTATTGGAAGTTCAAATCGAGGGTTAATGCATATAGTTGTTGTCTGAGAATTCAATCCAATAACAAGTTCTGGTCTATGGAAAAGGGGCACAATTTCATGTACAATTCTGAATAGAACCCTCAAATAATAAGTAAAACTTGTATTTGATATACATGAACTTGTTTGTAATCAGATGCTAGATATAGGTCTTAGTTAGCATTTCACGGTTATTTAACATATCTTCATCTAGGTCATTTCTAGCTACACCATAGTTCTAATTTCTTTATTAAAAAACCCCCACAAATAACTAATGGTCACTAAGCATTCACATTCATTAGATCAAAAAAGAATTTATAATGCTTTCTTATAAACCTTAAAATACCCTGTGAATTGTAATGGGAAATGGCTTGATGTATAGGTGTTAAATGGGCTTAGTATTGATGTCTCGGTGTACAAGAATATTACTTATCGTTGGAATCACATAGTTCGCTATCCTTTTGATTGTATTTCAATGGTTATCTCGTGCTTTTAAAACTAGTTCGTCTAATTTTACTCAATAAATTCCAATCCTCGTGCTATTTATAAAGTGTTTGGTTTCGAGTCCAATGTATTGAGAATGAATGTGGAAATTGATCTAGTCACTTGAAACACCCTTCCTGGTGGTTGATACGTGGCGTTGAAATTCTCATGGTGGCTAGTGGAGCATATAACGATCCGAAAAACGTAGGGCAATGAGGCGTGAATCTAAGCTCCCATCAACGCATAATGACTTGAATTTGGGTTTCTCTTGGACCTTGCTTACACTTTGTCTTAAATCTGTCTAGGTGGTGGATCTCCCATTATGTTTATGCACTGACTGCAACTCAAATCATACAAAGAAGAGAAACTTGCAAATGTGGATTTTAATGGCAACATACTAAATGGAACTAGATTTTGGAGTTCTATTCATGGGGTAGTTGATATGAAATAGTCAAAGTGTGTTGTGTGTTGTATGATAAACTCAAGATATCAGGGGAATGGACTTATAGTAGGCCATTTGGGTTTTTAGATATTTTATTAAATGATGAAGCTTTTGTTTGAAAACTAGTGGAGAATAAATATAATATATGTTTATGTGAAACAAATATTGTAATTTTGTGGTCATTGAAACATGTTTGATTTTAGCTTCATTAAGTCTATTTGAGTTTAGTCTTCCTGCATTGCTAGCTTCCAAGAGTGGTTTGGTTTATGAAGTTTGTGCGGTTCCATGGTGTTTTAGAGCTTTTCAATTGCTTGGGGATTGTGTGTCTTATATAGAATATTTGGAATTAGTGTATGCTTCTTTGTTTTGGTTCTATTATTGCAATGGTGTTTTATATTAAAATATTGTTTCATTGTATTGGGGGATATATTGATGCTAAGAACTGTGTTTGTGTTAGAAGAAATGAATAAGAATTTCTTTAGAGAGACAATGGCACACTTTTAAAATCTAAGACAATAGTATATGAGTGTGGCAGTGAATGTACATGCTTCCCATAGATAGGCACATATAGGCTTGTTGAAGATGGCTTGGAGCATGAGATTTATATATTAAGGACTTGGAATAAGGATTGAGGAGTTAAGACAATAGAATCCATACAGGAAGGTTCATTTATTTCTGAGTATACAAGTAGATCCTTCCCTCAACAACACAATGAATAAATTTATCTTAGTGAGTTGTTATGGGAGGTATCTACAATGAAACCACTTGTGTACATAAATAAATGGACCTCTGTGTATGAATTCCAATGTCAAAACTCCTCAATCCTTATTTGGAGTCCAGAAAATATCAAACTTGTGCTTCAACCCATGTTAAGAAATCCTGCATGTGTAAGTTGGTGAGTATATAAATTGAGGACCACACTCATACACCCGTACACTATTTTCATTTCTTTAACAAATGTCACATTAGATCTGTAAGGAAATTCTCGTCTATCTCTTCTAACACAAAAAATGTTTGGCTACTGGAGCATCTAGCGATCTAGAAAATGCAGGGTAGTGAGGCATGAATCTAAGCTCCCATGAATGCATATTGACTTGAATTTGGATCTCTTGGACCTTGCTTACACTCTGTCTTAAATCTGTCCAGGTGGTGGATCTCCCATTATGTTTATGCGTTGACTGCATCTCAAATCATATTAAGAAGAGAGACTTGCAAATGTGGATTTGAATGGCAACATACTAAAGGGAACTTGTGAGTGTGTTGTGTGTTGTATGATAAACTCAAGATATGGGGGGAACAAACTTAAAGTAGTCCATCTGAGTTTTTAGATATTTTGTTAAATGGTGAAGGTTTTGTTTGAAAACGAGTGGAGAATTAATGTAATATGTGTTTATGTGAAACAAACATTGTAATGTCATGGTCATTGAAACAAGCTTGATTTTAGTTCGATTAAGTTTGTTTGAGTTTAGTATTCTTGCAATACCATCTCCCAGGAGTGGTTTTTCTTATGAAGTTTGTGTGGTTGCATGGTGTTTTAGAGCTTATCAATTGCTTGGGGATTGTGTGGATTATATACAATCTTTGGAATTAGTGGATGTTTCTTTTTTTGGTTCTATATTTACAATGTTGTCTTATATTAAAATATTGTATTAAGGTTGATACAATTTTGCGAATAAGTAGAGGTTTCTTTGTTTTGTGTCCATGTTGGGTATGGAGAATTGGTCTAGAAAAACATGGATTCTACATAGAACTTGTGTCTTTGGGTTCAGTACTTGAAATATTTTACAAGGATACTTATTGGGTCACTTTTAAGGTTTCTTTCTTTCTTGGCCTTGCTTATTTGTCTTCCCCTTCTTCACTATGGAGTGAATCCAAAAAAATGGTATTGTAGAAAAACCATTGATAACATTTTCTAGGAGCTCTTCTCATGCCATGGTGCAATGAATATGGACAAATTAAAAGGCTCCCATAGATCCCTTAGGATCCACGCATCATACATCAAACGCTAATATGAAGGAATTAGATGTCAAGCATATTTCCTTTGAATTCCTTGTGGGATACTCTCTTGTTAAATGTTGAATCATGAATATGGTTGGCTAAAAGAAAAGGAGAAATAATCCAAATGTTGGGGAAGAAGTTAAACGTCTCTCACAAGAGCCACATGATAGCATATCAATGGTGTTAATGTTCCAAGCTTTAGTCCATAGAGTCACGCAAAAAAATGGAAGTACGGATCTATACGATGATCCAAAATCCAAAAAATTATTCTAGAAGGTGTCATATAGGTTGAAATCATTTTGCAAAAACCTTTGCAAGAGTCTTATAGAACTTGTTCCTAGAGTAGAAGTTGGAGAAGTGTTCAAGTGGATGTATGTTGAATAGGTTTGCATAGACCTCTTTAGGGAGTTATATATTATCTAAAGCATGAAGAAGCATGCCACATGGTACCACTAGCTATTAGAATTATTAGCATTGCCTCTTCTTGAGGTTATGAAGACAATATTAACAACATAGATGTGATATTATATTCATGGTCATGAGGAATGAAGACTCGTGATATGAGCAAGAAAAATATATATGATGAGGATCTCACTTCAAGGAATGTAGGCCTAAGGAATAGCTATGTGAGGAGACAACATGTTAGATTAGTTCCATATGGCGATTTCTTCAGCTTGGTATGTGCAAATATGAACTAGGTGGTGATTAATTGGATAACAAAATATACTGTTAAATCTAAAAAATTATAAAAAAAAACATTCCACAATATGTTGATGCATCTCTCTTCTATAAAAAATCCAAATGAATCAACTTCAAGTGCATACAAGAGTTTGTTGTGTGAAATGTCATTTTCTTCTAGAATTTTTTTCTTTTGGAATGTGGCTATTGATTTGTTCTTTTAAATGTTGGTATGAAAGTTTTCAAATATGTCTAGATTGATACATTCGATGCCGAAAATAATAAATCTCTTATTGGTGCATATACCAAGTGACATGTGGATATAGAGCACCTTCCTTTAATAGATGTTGTGAAATCATGTTCATACAAAAAATGTACGGAAGGATAAAAAAGATACCGTAGAGTATTACAAGTATTGTATGTGAATTTCTTCAATATAACTCTATTCCTGATTTAAAATCTGAAAAATATGTGGAATTTTGTTGTTTTGGTTTGGTATTATACAAGGCCTTTCATGATTTTTGCAAAGATAAATGGCACACAAATCACGAGATACTATAGAATTGGGAAAATTTCTAATGCATACCTTGTCATGTTGATTCCAATCCATTTCCTCCAATTGAACAAGTGCAATTCAATAAGAACAAGAAGCTCCAAGTCCAGAGATTCTAGGGAGCACGAGTGGAAGATGATTTGTGGATTGTATAAGAATAAATTTATTGACTAAAATGAGTTTCACATACTTGGAAATAGAGATCACGATGTTATGTCTAAATGTAACACTAATAGTAATTATAAAGACACTTCTAATCATGTCATTTCATTCATATGTCGAAAGAAAAAATTGAATTCTTAGTACTAACAAGCATTCAAACTATTATTCATTTGAGATCCGAGGTTTCAAGAAATGAGAAATTAAGATATTATCCTTTTCCATTATAGAAAAGAGATTGTACATGAAAGTCACATTTGATTGGAGCTATTAAAATTACTCTTGAAACAGAGTCTCTAAAAGAGAGGAGTCCATTACTCTTGTTGGCCCATAGAAGAATAACATCTTTCAATATATCAATAGAAACAATTCATATACCAATTAAAGAGATAATTCATTTACAAGGATCATTTTGAATTACCTTGCAACAAGAGATGAAATATGTAAATTATATCATAATAGATGAAATGAGCTTTATTGGAAGAAATATATTGATAAAAATTGATTCAATACTTAGACAACCTTTCCATAAAAGCCAATATTACTTTTGGTGGAAGGGGAATTATATTGTTTTGTGATTTGGGGAAATTGCAACCTAACATGGATAAATATATATATTCATCTAAATGTATTTCAAAATAATTATGGAACTCATTTACAACAGTTGTGAACCTAGATACCCTATTTCGACAATATGGAAAAAAAACAATGAGAAAAAAGTGTTTTTGTTACTTGTTAATGAATGTTAAGGATACACTGCCAATGATGGAAGGAAAGAAACTACTTATGACTAGTACACATAATTTGTTGGATGCTACCACAAAACGATCGATTGATAAGGCTATACATTTATTTGCAACAAATGATGATGTACACCATCATAATAAGTGTTGTATACAAAATGTGAATTGCCTCATTGTAGCAAGGGGTACTACAATACCAAGAAGCAAGTATTATGCAGAAACAAATGAGGATGAATTGAAATTTGAGTTACTTATTGAATTTGGAGCTATGGAAATGGTTACATCAAAAATATGGACATATACACGACTCATCAACACTACTCTTGGAGATGTCAAAAAAATGTGTATAACCCTATAACATTACCCCCGCAACCACCAACATATGTGTTAGTAAGATTTAATAAATATGGGGGGTTCCATGTGATGAATCCATCCCTCAAACTCTTCTATGGCACCAATTGAAATATGCAATAAATATTTCCATGGAAACACGTGTGAGGGTTAAAAATCCATAAGTCACAAGGATTCACATTAAAAAAACAACAATTAAAATTTTGAAGCAAGAAAGATAGGGTATGAAATTTACTATAATATCTCGAGCTAACTCTTTGAATGGTTTTTTATTTCAAGATCCCTTTTCATATGATCAGTATGTAAAGATGACAAAAGTAGCAGGTGTGCCTATTCGAAAAGGTTAAGACATTGAGACTGATTTCTGTGTAATCTATTTATTATTAATTATACACATCTTCTTAATTTCTTACTATTCACACTCTTCATTATTCTAAATTATTATTCATCTTATTTTTCAATTAACTTTTGAAGTTTCCCTTTACATACATCATAGTCATCATCATTGTCATATACAAATTTAATGTGACCCCTTGAGACTTCAACCATCCTAGGTCCATCAAACTCGAGATCCGCCATGTATAGAGAGGGATCAAATACTTTGGGGTGCAAAATTTCTCAACAAGAGATAGAAATTAAAGAAGAAGATTGCACCACTAAGGACTTGATCCCTCTCAACCCATGATAGATACTGAATTTCTATGGATCTAGGTTGGTTATAATATAATTGAAAAGTCATTTTCTTTACATTTATAAAACTATATATCTTATTTGTTTAATTTTCAGTTTATGATAATATTAATTATCCCTTCAAATTTTAAGTATATATTATAAGTATTCAAAATGTCTCGATAAAATACCTTTATAAACATATGAGTTTTCAATAAATAATGAGTTAATTCAATAAATTAATATAACGTTAATTGTTTCACTTTTGAAGACCCCATTGGTCACAAGAGGAAAAGAGGAGTTTCACAACATTCGAGTGATCATCCTTTCTGAATGCAAGCACTATGTTCAGTCATAGTATTGGAGCACTATGTTTCATCATCCATTGAGCATTCAATTAAACAACAAGTTCAGGTCTATGACAAAGGGGTACAATTTCATGTGCATCAAGTTAAGTATCATAACTCAAACACAACCCTCAAATAATTAGTAAAACATGTATCTTGTATACATGACCTTGTTTGTAATTAGTTGCTAGTCATCTAGGTCATTTCCAACTACACAATAATTCTAATTTCTCAAAAAAAAAACACCCACAAACAACTAATGATCACCCAACATTCAAATTCGTTAGATTAGAAAAAAAATTATAATACTTTCTTATAAACCTACATGAATTAAAATACTATGTAAATTGTAATGGGCCATGGCCTTAGTATTGATGTGTGGGTGTCCAAGAATATTACTTTTTGCTGGAATAGCAGAGGTTGTTATCCTTGTGATTGTGTTCAATGCTTATCTCGTGCTTTTAAAACTAGTTCTTCTAATTTTGCTCAATAAATTCCAATCCTCATGCTCTTTAGAAACTGTCTGGTTTGGATTTCCTATTCACTTGAAACACCCTTCTTAGTGGAGGATACGTGGCGCTGATTTCCATATCGAGTGATTTGCATTTCCTACTCACTTGAAACACCCTTCTTAGTGGCGGATACGTGGTGTTCATTGTCAGATCGAGTGATCTCCATTTCATAAATCTCATTTGATGTGATCTCCATTTCATAAATCTCATTTGATTGTCAGATCTAACAATCTAACGAAAAGGAGACCGAAAGATATAAGCCATGGCCGGTAAAGATAGCGCAAGTACTATTGTAATTGTTTAATTTATTTTATCGAAAATCTAAATCTAAATATGTTGTGTTTTTATTGGAAAAAAAATGTGATTACTGCATTAATATTGATTTACTTTGTTTTTCAATGTTTGATTGTAGAAGAAAATAGCACTACTGAAGGTATGTCATCTACTCCAAGATGGAAACCAACATTACAGCAAAAAGAAATAATTTAACATATATACAGAAATGTTATGAAGTCCTCCACAGTGGAAGATATAGAAAGAATCACTTTAGTTCTACAAAATTCATGGAAGAGTTGAAGGAATCATGATGGCCAGCGGATATTGGAATCGTGATTGCAATATTGGCTGACCATCACGATTCCTACAACTCTTCCATGTTTTTTTTTGAACTAAAGTGATTCTCTCTATATCTTCCAAGGTGGGCCACTTCATGACAATTATGTATATATGTTCAAGTATTTCTTTCTGCTATAATGTTGATTTCATCTTGGAGTAGACGACATACAACAAAAAGAAATACTTTAACATATATACAGAAATGTCATGAAGTTCTCCATGTTGGAATAAATAGAAAGAATCACTTTAGTTCTACAAAATTCATGGAAGAGTTGAAGGAATCCTGATGGCCAGTGGATATTGGAATGGTGATTGCAATATTGGCTGGCTATCACGATTCATACAACTCTTCCATGGTTTTTTTAGAACTAAAGTGATTCTCTCTATATCTTCCAAGGTGGGCCACTTCATGACATTTCCGTATATATGTTCAAGTATTTCTTTCTACTGTAATGTTGGTTTCATCTTGGAGTAGATGACATACAGCAAAATGAAATACTTTAACATATATATAGAAATGTCATGAAGTCGTCCACGGTGGAAGAAATAGAAAGAATCACTTTAGCTCTACAAAATTCATTGAAGAGTTGAAGGAATCGTGATGGTCACCTGATATTGGAATCTTGATTGCAATATTGGCTGGCCATCAAGATTGCTACAACTCTTCCATGGTTTTTTTAGAACTAAAGCGATTCTCTCTATATCTTCCAAGGTGGGCCACTTCATGAAAATTCTGTATATATGTTCAAGTATTTCTTTCTGCTATAATGTTGGTTTCATCTTGGAGTAGAAGGCATACAACAAAAAGAAATACTTTAACATATATACAGAAATGTCATGAAGTCCTCCACGGTGGAAGAAATAGAAAGAACCACTTTAGTTCTACAAAATTCATGGAAGAGTTCAAGGAATCCTGATAGCTAGCGGATTAATTGCAATATTGGTTGTAATTGCAATATTGGTTGACCATCACGATTCCTACAACTCTTCCATGGTTTTTTTTGAACTAAAGTGATTCTCTCTATATCTTCCAAGGTGGGCCACTTCATGACATTTCTGTATATATGTTCAAGTATTTTTTTCTGTTGTAATGTCGGTTTCATCTTGGAGTAGAAGACATACAACAAAAAGAAATATTTTAACATATATACAGAGATGTCATGAAGTAGTCCACGGTGGAAGAAATAGAAAGAATCACTTTAGTTCTACAAAATTCATGCAAGAGTTGAAGGAATCTTGATGGCCAACGGATATTGGATCTTGATTGCAATATTGGCTGGCCATCACGATTCCTACAACTCTTCCATGGTTTTTTTATAACTAAAGTGATTCTCTCTATATCTTCCACGGTGGGCCACTTCATGAGATTTATGTATATATGTTCAAGTATTTCTTTCTGCTGTAATGTTGGTTTCATCTTGGAGTAGACATAATACCTTCAGTAATATTGTTTTCTGTAATCAAACATTAAAAAGCATGAGTAAATCAATATTAATACAGTACTCACATTTTTTTTCCAATAAAAAATCAACCAGTTTAGATTGTCAATAAAATAAATTGAACAATTAAAACAATACCTGCAATACCTTTAATGGTCATGGCTTATTTTTTTGGTCCCCTTTTCGTTAAATCCCTCGACTTGATAATCAAATGAGACTGATGAAATGGAGATCACTGATCTGACAATCAACTCCATGTATCAACCACTACTAAGGGTGTTTCAACGGGTGTGAGTGAGGCATGAATATTTCTTCCTTCTAAGCTCCCTTGAACGTATATTGAGTTGAATTTGGGTCTCTCTTGGCCCTTGCTTACACTGTGTCTTAAATCTATCCAGGTGGTGGCGATCCCATTAATTTTATTCGCTGAGTGCAGCTCAATTCATATAAAGAAGAGCAACTTGCAAATGTGGATTCTAATGGAAACAACTTAAAGGGAACTATATTTTAAAGTTCTATTCATGGGGTAGTTGATATGAAATAGTGAGTGTGTTGTATCATAAACTCACTGTGCAAATTCAAGATATCAGGGGCATGGAATTAAGGTAGGCCATTTGGGTTTTTAGATATTTTGTTGAATGGTGAAGCTTTTGTTTGAAAACAAGTGGAAAATCAATATAATATTTGTTCATGTGAAATAAATATTGTAATTTTGTGGTTATTAAAACATGTTTGATTTTAGTTCCATTAACTCTATTCCAGTTTAGTCTTCCTGTATTACCAACTACCAAGTAGAGTTTTTTTTGTGTTGTGTCCATGTTGGGTATGGAAAATTTATGTAAGAAACCTCTCATTTGGTCGATTCTACAAAGAACTTGTGGCTTTGGGTTCAGTACTCGAAATATTTTATAGTGCTACTTATTGGGTCAAGTTTAGATTATTTTTATTTCTTCTTGCTTAAATTTATCTTCCCCTTTTGCACTCTGAAGTGAATCCCACAAAAAGGTATTGTAGATTGACAACATTTTCTAGTATCTCTTCTCATGCTATGGTGCAATGAAGAGGGTTAAAACAAAAGGCTCCCATAGAGCTCTTACGCTCCACACATCATAAATCAAACACTAATATGGCTTCAAATGTCAAGTCTATTTCCTTTGAATTCCATGTGGGATACTCTATTGTTAAAGGTGGCTTTAGAATATGGGTGGCTGAGGGAAAAGGAGAAATAAGCCAGAGAAATATTGGGTGAGGTTTAGCTTTAGATCCACATGATAGGGATCAATGGTGTTAATGTTCCATGCTTTAGTCCCTAGAGTCCCCCAAAAAGATAAAAGTACAAATCTATACGATGATCCAAAATCCAAAAAATTAGTCTAGAAGGCGTCATATAGGTTGAAATCATTTTGGAAAAACCTTTGCAAGAGTCCTATAGGATCTGTTCCTAGAGTAGAAGTTGGAGAAGTGTTCAAGTTTGGATGTATGTTGAATAGGTTTGCATAGACCTCTTTATGGAAGTATATATTATCTAAATCCTCAAGAAGCTTGCCACATGCTGCCACTAGCTATTAGAATTATTAGCATTGCCTCTTCTTAAGGTTATGAAGACAATATTAACAACATACATGTGATAATATATTCATGGTGAGGAGTGAATACTCATGATAGGAGCAAGAAACAAATTTATGATGATGAGCTCACTTCAAGTAATGTAGCCTTGAGGAATAGCTATGTGAGGAAACAACATGTTATATTAGTCTGGTCATGTGAGGAATTACCTTTTGGGTATATTATGTATGATGGAATCTACAGTAAAGAGGCCCTCATGGTTAGAAAATGGACAACCAACATGATATCGGGTGCATAAATTTAAACTAGGAAAAAACAATTTCAACCTCCTCTAGTTTCTCACATTGTCCATAGTAGAGGAGGTTCACATGTTAAGAAAGCACGTGTAATCAAGGAAGACATTGGGGAAGGACACACAAATTTTGTATAGAATTAGTGAATTATATAGGAAATATCCTTACTCTTAACGATTTCAAATACTTCCTTACTATGCAATATCAAGATTGGTTGCATATACCATAATTGCTAGAAGGTTGTCAATTTATTGGAGGGTGTACTGATGCTGGTCATGTGTTTGTGTTAGAAGAAATGAAAAATAATTTCTTTAGAGAGCCAATGGGACAATTGTTAGAGCTAAGAGAGTAGTATATGTGTGTGGCACTGAATGTACATGATAGGCACATATAGGCTTGTTGAAGATGGCTTGGAGCATAAGATTTAGATCTTAAAGACTCCAAATAAGGATTGAGGAGTTAAGACAATAGAATCCATACATGAAGGTGCATTTAATTCTGAGTATACAAGTAGATCCCTCCCTCAACAACTCAATGGATAAATTTATCTTAGTGAGTTTTCTTGGGAGGGATCTACAACAAAACCACTTGTGTACAGAAATAAATGGACCTTTATGTATGAGTGCCAATGTAACTCCTCAATCCTTATTTGGAGTCCCTAAAATCTCAATCTTGTGCTTGAACCCATGTTAAGAAATCCTACATGTGTAAGTTGGTGAGCATCTAAATTTAGGACTACACTAATACACTACTAGCATTGCTTTAACAAATGTCACATTGTCTCTGTAAGGAAATTCTGTTTTATTTCTTCTAACACAAAAACCATTCCCAACATAAGTACTTCCTCCAAGACAACCACATCCTTTTAGCAAATGTTTTTGGAACCAATCTGGATATTGCACAATAAGAAGGTATTTCAAATCATCAGAGGATGAACATTGTCTACAAAATTTACAATGCATTTAGGAAATTTGTGTGGTCCTTCCCTAATGGCTTCCTTGTTCACACTTGTTTTATGAACATTTAAACTATCATTAAACAAGACAATGTGAGAAACTAGAGGAGGATGATCTTGTTTCTGTCTTAGTTTGAAGTTAAGCACCAATTATCCTGCTTGTCCTTTTTCTAATGAGGAATTACCTACAATGTAGAGTACATCATACCTATGCATAGAATGCAATTCATCACATGACTAGATTAGTCTAACATGGTCTTTTTTCATGTAGTTATTCTTCACTACTACATTCCATGGAGTAAGTTGATGATCATATATCAGTTTCATGCTCCTCTCATGAAAATTACCATGTTAGTGTCTCTATTGTAAATATTGTTTCAGTAACTTTGCCAAAATACACTATTGGTAGTGAATACCACAAGGTGGGGTTTCTTCTACTGCATTCCATGGAGTGAGTTCATGATCATATATCAGTTTTTTGCTACTCTCATAAGAATTACCATGTTAGTGTCTCTGTTGTAAATATTGTCTTAGCATATCGGCACACAATACATCATCATTGCAATCATGGAGCACTCAAGGAAACAATAAACAACTTTTCACAGCAGATTCATAACTCCTAACTCCTACAGTACACATTATACAACTTCCACAAACGAAAAAACAGCATAAACAAACTCTCTACTCTATACCTTACTGTACTGAGAACTAACACATCACAAAAGCCTGATTATCTTGGGCCTCAAGTGAGGGAGCTAAATATTAGACTTCTCACAGGAGTTAATGATTAGCCTTGCTATGAAACCATGATAAAAACTAGAAAAGAAATAGAGATTGAACACAACAGCAAAGAATATAAAGATAATGAGATATAAAACTTATAAGTTGGTAATCAGGCTTCAATGACTTTGATTCAGTTGTATTTGTAACACAAAACTATATAAAAATATTTTAACTAACAACTTCTGTTCTGCCCACATTTATCAGCTCCATGTACTTCATTTATATTTATTGATTGCAGATAATGAATAACAGTAGTGATCTCACACAATAAACATCATCATCATTGCAATCAATAAATATAAATGAAGTACAATAAACATCATCATCATTGCAATCAATAAATATAAATGAAGTACTTCATTTATATTTATTGATTAAAGATTAGCCTTGCTATGAAACCATGATAAAAACTAGCAAAGAAATAGAGATTGAACACAACAGCAATGAATATAAAGATAATGAGATATAAAAATTATAAGTGGGTAATCAGGCTTCAATGACTTTGATTCAGTTGAATTTGTAACAGAAAACTATGTAAAAGGATTTTAACTAACAACTTGTGTTATGCCCACATTTATCAGCTCCATGTACTTCATTTATATATAATGAATAACAGTAGAGATCTCACACAATAAACATCATCATCATTGCAATCATGGAGCACTAAAGGCAACAATAAACATCCTTTCACAACATATTCATAATTCCTACAGTATACACTATATTACAGCCTTCCACAAAGGAAAACATAGCACAATCAAAGTCTTTACTCTATCCCCCACTGTACAGAGAACTAACACATCACATAAACTTCATTATCTTGGGCCTCAACTGAGGGAGTTAAAGATTAGACTTGTCACTCAAGTTAGTGATTAGACTGCTCAGATACCATGATAAAAGCTAATAAAACAATAGAGATTGAACACAACATACATTGAATATAGAGATACTTAGAGATAGAAATTATGAACAGGTAATCACACTCCAATGACTTCGATTCAGTTGTATTTGTAACGGAAAATTATATGAAAAGCTTCTAACCGATTATTTCTATTTTGCGGATATTCACTAATGAACATTAGACTCCATTGCAGCGCTTAATGCTTGTTTTAGCACATTAACCTACATGCTGAATCTCCATCTAGGATTGACTAAGGCCCCATGATACGGCCACACAAACTTGATAAAGAAAACCACCGGTGGTAACCCAGTAAGACTAAACCCAAATAGACTTGAACTGACTGAAATCAAACATTATTCAATGACCATTGGGTTTCAAACAAATAGTTAGCTATTCAACAAAATATAAAAAACCCAAATGACAATACCTTGAGTATGCGCAGTGGCTCTCTCCAGCGCGCAGAGCTTCGCTTAGTTTCTGTCAAATGGCCTTCCATGAAAACAACTCCTATTAAGTTCATACAGCACGCAGAGATCGGCTTAGTTTGTTAAGTTAGCTATCCAATGGCCTTCCATTAAGCCAGCTCCTCAATCTAGTTCGCCGTAGTCTGTTGGCATTCAAATCGACCCTGCACTGATTTACTCAGAGATGTGTATTTTAAAGAGGTTAAAATTAGGGTTGCCTTCACATAGTTGAGGTGAACACATAAAATGAAACGATGGGCCACTAAACATCATGTGAGCGCGTCAACGTGGACGGTTTCAAGACAGAGAAACTCAGTTCTTCTATTTGCTTCTCTCGAGTTTGAATTGAGTTCAACTGAGCAAGTTTGAATTGAACAGCCCGGAATTTAAGCGCTGTGCGACTTAAATTGGACTGAGAATTTATAATTTACTTGGGGTGCCATAACGTGGAGTCAATTATATTGTTGGTGTTATAATTAGTTATAATTTAAAAAACCAAAGCAATTTGAATTTAGATTTCCCAGTCAAATCATCTTAGATATGTTTGTAAAATTTTCAACAAAAATCGATTATTTTAAAACAGACAATATAAATATATATTTCCGGAGAGAACAAATTTTTTTTTGAAAAAACAAAATATTCAGGACAGAGTTCTTATGAATGAAGTGTATAAAAGGTCTTGATATAATACCACTTATTCTCATAAACTTTAATTACCATAACTTTTGGAAAAGACTGAAAAATAAGTTTAATTTAAAAACTAAATAATTTTTAGAAAAGAATAAAAAATAACTTAAATTTAAAAATAAAATAAAAAATATTGTAGGTAAAAAGAAAACTGAATTCACAAAGAAGCTTTTTATGATCAATCCTTTAAAATACAAAGTTAAATGTGTGTTAATGAACTATTTCTATGTAAATTGATATAAGTAATTATCTCATTTTTTTATTAAATAATAGAAAAAAATAGAATTCACACATGATTATGTAATTATATATTAAACAAAATCTAAATTTTCTTAAAAAATAAAATTATAATAAAAAATATAATTACAATAATAATAAAAATATATAATCATTATTTTTTTATGATTGATACTTTTAAATAGTTTTAAATATAAAGTTTGCATTAATTAAGTTATAATGGAGTAATTTTTAAATAATATAAATAAAAGCTCACCCCATAATTTATAAGGTGAATTATATTGTTGGTGTCATAATTACAGATAACATTTTTGTATACAACTAAACTAGATATCATACTGGAGTTAAGTCGCTAGATTCTTATGTAAGGGGGCAACCCACCAACCTCTCGACATCATGTTGGCTTAGAAATTCTTATGAGCATAGTTTTTTTTCTGTGTCAAGCTCGTTAAAAAATAAAACATGTTTGCGACCATAGTTCCCTTTCTATTTCAAGCTCATTAAAAAATGAAACAAATGTTGCAAGCATAGTTCATTTTCTGTGTCAAGCTTGTTAAAAAATGAAACACATGGCTCTGAGAATATTTCCCTTTTTATGTCAAGCTCATTAAAAAATGAAACAAGTTAGTGAGCATAGTTCCCTTCTGTGTCAAG
The DNA here is from genome assembly GCA_001517045.1 of Pseudotsuga menziesii. Classification (NCBI taxonomy): domain Eukaryota; kingdom Viridiplantae; phylum Streptophyta; class Pinopsida; order Pinales; family Pinaceae; genus Pseudotsuga; species Pseudotsuga menziesii. The sequence goes on from LPNX010634764.1 coordinate 61,209, forward strand.
CTTGTTAAAAAATGAAACAGATGAGCATACTTATTTTTTTGTTTCAAGCTTGTGTAAAAATGAAACAGGTCCCCTCAAGCATAGTTATTTTATGTTTCAAGCGTGTGTAAAAATGAAACAAGTGACCTTGAGAAGTGTTTATTCTTGGTTTCAAGCTCATTAAAAAATAGAAATGACCTTGAGAAGAGTTCCTTTTTTCATGTCAAGCTCGTTAAAAAAATGAAACGAGTTCTTCTATTGTGTCAAGACTCAATGAAACTTGGGGGGCATGTACCCCACCTCTTTATTGGTTCTTAGCTACTTGATAGTTATAATGGGGGAAATAACCAACCACTGGACATCATGTTGGGAAATCACCCATCAATGAAACCAATTTTGAGCATACTTTGTTTTAGTTTCGAGCTCGTTCAACCATGAAACCACCTTTTGAGCATAGTTCATTTTCTATTTCAAGCTCATTAAAAATTGAAGTAGGTTTCCTTAAGCATAGTTTACTTTTTGGATTCAAGCCTATATAAAAAATTAAACCATGCTTTGAGCATAGTTTTGAGTCTGTTTCAAGCTCATTAAACAATGAAGTAGATACCCTGAGCATTCTTTCAATTGATCTTAGAGCTCATTAAAAACAACAAGATAGTGTTGAGCTTACTTTTCATTTTTCATGCTTTGGTTAAAACATGAAAACTAGTTTGAGCTTACTTTATCGCTTTTTCGTGCTCTCGATTCAAACATGAAAAAGGTTTCGAGTGCCTTTTATACCTTTGTCGTGCTCGTTAAAAACTTAGTGAAGAGGTATCGAGTATAGTTTTACTATCTTTTAGACTCGTTAAAATTGGATTCTAAAAAAATAACTCGTTCTGGTGTTATATTTAAGCTCTTTTCAGTCTCCTAAAAAACACAAAAATATTGTCGAGCAAACTTGTTACGTTCACGCTTGTAAAAGAATCAGAACGGTCAACTAGTCGGGGGTAGGTTGTCTCTTTTTTGGACTCACTAGCATTATTTACAAAAAAGAATTTTTGGATTCTTCTTAGTCATTTCAAACTCTCTAAACTTGAAATGACAAATGATTTTGCTTTCATCGGACTCGTAAAATCAAATGATGAAGGACCCTTTCTTGGAATGAACCCCTCATTTCTGAGGTTTGTAAAACATATGAGATTGGACTCATCCGAAGGATGAGCTATATCAAGCATTTGTTACACTTTTCCTGCTCGTTAAAAAAAAAGAGGCACTCATTAATTATGATGGGGAAATTAAGGAAAGAGTTTGTATTTTGTTATGGCAGTACATAGTCACTCTTGAACATGGCACTCATTTGCATTTGCAGTCAGCACTTGGGTAATTTGTTTGTCTTCGAGTCATGCTAATTCCTAGAGTCTTATTACTCCTTTGAGTTGTCCAAGAATACTCTTATCATCAGTTGCATTGGGGGATTGGTATCATTCTCGTGTCAATACTGCCAATTCATGCCATGCCCATGTTCAAGAGAAAGGTTTGGTCATCTGTTCACTATCTGCAGTCAGTTTACCTTCTATCATGTTGGTCATCGCTTAGTCAGTTTCGTACATCACACTGCTGTTTGGTTTACTCCAAAACATCTATGATCGTGTTTCGTGTCGATGATGGGGGAATTCATCATGGCCCTCCTTCGACAAGTCTATTCCTGTCGACTTCAACTTCTTATCGAGGAATTAGACTTAGAAACCAAGACAAGTACCTTGGGCCCGCATGCCTTAATGGCAAGCTACCTCACTTTCAACGTGAGTTTTCATCATTGACTCTTCATTTAAATATCTCATTGATTGTTAAAATCCAATTCCTTCATTCACATTTGATGGTATGTATTGAGATACCTTGGGAATCATTGTCATCAATGGTGATTTCCCTCGCACTTGTTAATAGTTTACATCATTTACTGGTAATCAAGTGGTTTCTACAATGTTCTACGTCAAGACATTGTAATCACATGGTTAGATTCGTATCATTTCAGGTTCAGCTTGAAGACCTTGAGTTGTCATATATCTTCTCCCAAGTTGCAATGGAGTTTGTTTTAATTCATATTACAAAGATATGCATTGTATTGGTCATGGATGTGTTATCATCTCATCATGGATCTACCCTTGTGTGCAGTAGCCATGATTGTGTTCAGTCAATCTCTACTATCATGGTTCTGCATTGTATTGGTTGGCAACCATGTTATGAGCTATATGAGATTTGAGTCAGTGGTACTACAGAAGCTTCCAGCCAACATCCTTGCCTTAGATTTGTTCACTTTACAAAGCATTCACCTATTGCATTCCTCTAACTTCATGCTTTCCAGGGAATTCTGTTACACCGAAATCTTGCACTCTTGATCCATGTGTAAAGCCTTTGCCTAATCCCCAGATTTATCTCTACTAAAGTTGAATGAGATTGAGATTTTCCTTCTTTTTTTCCATCTTTAGGAAGGTCGACGCTCTTGTCCTTCATGCTAGGTGGGTCGAAGCCACTTTTCCCTTTCATTCTAGGAGCATCAATGTTGACGCTCTATCTCCCACTTCTAGGTGCACCGGCGATGCTTTTTCCCTTCATGGAAGGTGCATCGATGTTGTTTCGAGGGAAAAAAACGGAGATCTGAGACCCTTCTCGAAGGTGGATGAAGTGGATGCCTATCCCAATCAATTAGGTGAGGTCGAATTTGGTTCCTAACCTATAAGGAAGATCCCTTTGATCTCTCCTCCTACTCCCCAACCTACTCTATCCCTTTAGCCTTATAAATTAAACCCTCTCTCCATTTCGAAGGGAGGAAAGACTATAGTACTATTATGTTGGTAGAATTTCTAGGTGATCCATATCATCCTTTAAGAGGTTTACTATCTTGGTTTGGAGGCTTGGTTTGGATTGTTGGAAGGAAGATTGCAGCGTTAAGGCTAGTTTTTTATGTTCTGTCCTATGTAATTCTATGTATCTCCTTGATTACATTAATACAGATCTATTTCCATAAACATTGTTGGTGTTAATATACTGTTTAGAGCTTTTTTCCTTAATTGTTAGCTTAGATCAATTATATGTTTGGATACGCATATTTTTTTTTCTTGTTTCCACTTGCTTGGCACGGTTTTGCAACTGAAGATCTCAAGATTCTGGAGCTTGGATCAATAAAGAGAGAAGAGGATCTGCATATTTCAGGGAGGTGATATTTTTGTGACTCTGCATTTCTATTTGATCTAGGAAAGTAGGTTGTATTCTTTATTTGATTTGTTCTAGATCCACTTGGACTAGGGAGATCTGGCTTGATTCCGATTGAGTAGATTTATCCGATAACATTTACATTTAGAAAAATATATATCTTATTTGTTTAATTTTCAATGTATGATTATTAATTATCCATTCAAATTTTAAGTATATATTATAAGTATTCAAAATTCCTTGATAAATTACATTTATAAACATATGAATTTTCAATAAAGAATCACTCAATTTTATAAATTAATATAACATTAATTGTTTCACTTGACACAACAATGTGTTGAATGGAAAATAAATAATTGAGTACAAATGATACTAATATAAAATTAATTGATTCAAATTACTTCCAATTTAATGCAAGTAAAACTAACCACATTATTAAAAAATCCTTAAGTATGAAAACCCATAAAACTATTTTAAATGAAATACTTATTATCAAAAACTAAATACTCATGAAAATCCATGCAGCTATCTTAAATAAATGTTTGTTAGTAAAATTTACTTACATATGAAAAGCCATGGAACAATATTAAATGAAATACTTGACATAATTACCTCTACAGAGGCCCCATTGATTACAAGAGGAACGGAAGAGTTCCACAACAATCCACTTATCATTCTGTGGAAAGGAAAGCACTATGTTTCGTCATCCTGATGGAGCACTATGTTTCATCATCCATTCTTTTTAGAAAATAGTCTCAGGTTGCACAGACTCAGATTTAGCCAACTGCTTTTGTATCTTTTGGCCTTCCATCTTAGCTAGATGAGTTGTCACCCATTGAACGCATCCTTCAATACCCGTCAACCTGAAATTCAAATATTTATTGGAAGTTCAAATCGAGGGTTAATGCATATAGTTGTTGTCTGAGCATTCAATCCAATAACAAGTTCTAGTCTATGGAAAAGGGGCACAATTTCGTGTACAATTCTAAACAGAACACTCAAATAATCAGTAAAACTCGTATTTGATATACATGAACTTGTTTGTAATGAGATGCTAGATATAGGTCTTAGTTACCATTGCACGGTTATTTAACATATCTTCATCTAGGTCATTTCTAGCTACACCATAGTTCTAATTTCTTTATTAAAAAAACCCCACAAATAACTAATGGTCACTAAGCATTCACATTCATTAGATAAAAAAGAATTTATAATGCTTTTTTATAAACCTTAAAATACCATGTGAATTGAAATGGGAAATGGATTGATGTATAGGTGTTCAATGGACTTAGTATTGATGTCTGGGTGTACAAGAATATTACTTATCGTTGGAATCACATAGGTCGCTATCCTTTTGATTGTATTTCAATGCTTATCTCGTGCTTTTAAAACTAGTTAATCTAATTTTACTCAATAAATTCCAATCCTTGTGCTATTTATAAACGGTTTGGTTTCCAGTCCAATGTATTGCGAATGACTATGGAAATTGATCTAGTCACTTGAAACGACCTTCCTAGTGGTTGATACGTGGCGTTGAAATTCCCATGGTGGCTAGTGGAGCATATAACGATCCGAAAAATGTGGGCCAATGAGGCGTGAATCTAAGCTCCCATCAACGCATATTGACTTGAATTTGGGTTTCTCTTGTATTTTGCTTACACTCTGTCTTAAATCTGTCCAGGTGGTGGATCTCCCATTATGTTTATGCACTGACTGCAACTCAAATAATACAAAGAAGAGAAACTTGCAAATGTGGATTTTAATGGCAACATACTAAAGGGAGCTAGATTTTGGAGTTCTATTCATGGGGTAGTTGATATGAAATAGTCAAAGTGTGTTGTGTGTTGTATGATAAACTCAAGATATCGGGGGCATGGACTTAAAGTAGGCCATTTGGGTTTTTATATATTTTCTTAAATGATGAAGTTTTTGTTTGAAAACTAGTAGAGAATTAATATAATATATGTTTATGTGAAAAAAATATTGTAATTTTGTGGTCATTGAAACATGTTTGATTTTAGCTTCATTAAGTCTGTTTGAGTTTAGTCTTCCTGCGTTACCATCTTCCAAGAGTGGTTTTATTTATGAAGTTTGTGTGGTTGCATGGTGTTTTAGAGCTTGTCAATTGCTTGGGGATTGTGTGGCTTATATAGAATCCTTGGAATTAGTGTATGCTTCTTTGTTTTGGTTCTATTCTTGCAATGGTGTTTTATATTAAAATATTGTATTGAGGTTGATACAATCTTGGTAATAAGTAGAGGTTTCTTCGTTTTGTGTCCATGTTGGGTATGGTAAACTGATCTAAGAAATCTCCCATTTGATGGATTCTACATAGAACTTATGGCTTTGGGTTCAGTATTTGAAATCTTTTACAAGGATACTTATTGGGTCACTTTTAGGGTTTCTTTTTTTCTTGTCCATGCTTATATCTCTTCCCTCCCTGCACTATGGACTGAATCAGAAAAAATGGTATTGTAGAAAAAACATTGACAACATTTTTTGGGAGCTCTTCGGATTCAATGGTGCAATGAATAGGGAGGAAAAAAAATCCTCCCGTAGAGCCCTTAGGATCCACATATGATACATCAAATGCCAATATGCAGATATTAGATATCAAGCCTATTTCCTTTAAATTCGTTGTGGGATACACTCTTGTTAAAGGTTCACTTAGAATATGGTTGACAAGTAGAAAAGGAGAAATAAGACAAAGGATGGGGAAGAGGTTAAAGATGTCTCTCACAAGAGCCACGTTATAGTAGATCAATGGTGTTAATATTCCATGCTTTAGTCCACAGAGTCACACAAAAAGATGAAAATAAAAATCTATAGGATAATCCAAAATCCAAAAAAATATTCTAGAAGTTGTCATATAGGTTGAAATCGTTTTGGAAAAACCTTTGTAAGAGTCTTGTAGGATATGTTCCTAGAGTAAAACTTGGAGAAGTGTTCAAGTCTGGATGTATGTTGAATAGGTTTGCATAGACCTCTTTAGCGATGTATATATTATCTAAAGCATGAAGAAGCATGCCACATGGTGCCACTGGCTATTAGAATTATTAGCATTGCCTCTTCTTGAGGTTATGAAGACAATATTAACAACATACATGTGATAATATATTCATGGTGAGGAGTGAATACTCATGATAGGAGCAATAAACAAATTTATGATGAGGAGCTCACTCCCAAGGAATGTAGCCCTAAGGAATAGCTATGCGAGGAAACAACATGATAGATTAGTCTGATCGTGTGAGGAGTTACCTTTTGAGTATATTATGTATGATGGAATCCACAGCGAAGAGGCTCTCATGGTTAGAAAATGGACAAGAAACATGATATCAGGTGCATAAATTCAAACTAGGAAAAAACAATTTCAACCTCCTCTAGTTTTTTACATTGTCCAAATTATAGGCAGCTCCCATATTAAGAAAGCACGTGTAATCAAGGAAGACATTAGGGAATGAAACACAAATTTTGGTATAGGCTATGTGAATTCTATAGGAAATATGCGTACTCTTAATGATTTCAAATACTTCCTTACTATGCAATATCTAGATTGGTTGCGTAAACCATAATTGCTAGAAGGTTTTCGTTGTATTGGGGGATGTATTGATGCTAAGAACTGTGTTTGTGTTAGAAGAAACAAGTAAGAATTTCTTTAGAGAGAAGATGTGGGACACTTTCATAATCTAAGACAATAGTATGTGAGTGTGGCAGTTAATGTACATGCTGGCCATAGATAGGTGCATATAGGCTTGTTGAAGATGGCTTGGAGCATGAGCTTCATATATTAAGGAATCGGAATAAGGATTGAGGAGTTAAGACAATAGAATCCATACAGGAAGGTTCATTTATTTCTGAGTATACAAGTAGATCCCTCCCTCAACAACACAATGAATAAATTTATCTTAGTGAGTTGTTATGGGAGGGATCTATAATGAAACCGGTTGTGTAGATAAATAAATGGACCTCTGTGTATGTATTCCAATGTCAGAACTCATCAATCCTTATTTGGAGTAACGAAAATATCAAACATGTGCTTCAACCCATGTTAAGAAATCCTGCATGTGTAAGTTGGTGACTATATAAATTTAGGACCACACTCATACACCCATACACTATTTTCGTTTCTTTAAAAAATGTCACATTAGATCTGTAAGGAAATTCTCGACTATCTCTTCTAACACAAAAAATGTTCGGCTAGTGGAGAATATAGCGATATAGAAAACGTAGGGTAGTGAGGCATGAATCTAAGATCCCATGAATGCATATTGACTTGAATTTGGGTCTCTCTTGGACCTTGCTTACACTCTGTCTTAAATCTGTCCAGGTGGTGGATCTCCCATTATGTTTATGCGTTGACTACATCTCAAATCATATTAAGAAGAGAGACTTGCAAATGTGGATTTGAATGGCAATAGACTAAAGGGAACTAGTGAGTGTGTTGTGTGTTGTATGATAAACTCAAGATATGGGGGGCATGGACTTAAAGTAGGCCATTTGGGTTTTTAGATATTTTGTTAAATGGTGAAGCTTTTGTTTGAAAACCAATCGAGAATTAATATAATATGTGTTTATGTGAAACAAATATTGTAATGTCGTGGTCATTGAAACAAGTTGGATTTTAGTTCGATTAAGTCTATTTGAGTTTAGTATTCTTGCATTACCAGATGCCAGGAGTGGTTTTGCTTATGACGTTTGTGTGGTTGCATGGTGTTTTAGAGCTTATCAATTGCTTGGGGATTGTGTGGATTATATACAATATTTGGAATTAGTGGATGTTTATTTATTTGGTTCTATACTTACAATGGTGTCTTATATTAAAATATTGTATTAAGGTTGATACAATTTTTGGAATAAGTATAGGTTTCTTTGTTTTGTGTCCATGTTGGGTATGGAAAATTGGTCTAAAAAAACATGGATTCTACATAGAACTTGTGTCTTTGGGTTCATTACTTGAAATATTTTACTAGGATACTTATTGGGTCACTTTTAAGGTTTCTTTATTTCTTGGCCTTGCTTATTTCTTTTCCCCTTCTTCACTATGGAGTGAATCCAAAAAATGGTATTGCAGAAAAACCATTGATAACATTTTCTAGGAGCTCTTCTCATGCCATGGTGCAATGAATATGGACGTAACAAAAGGGTCCCATAGATCGCTTAGGATCCAAACATCATACATCAAATGATAATATGAAGGAATTAGATGTCAAGCATATTTCCTTTGAATTCCTTGTGGGATACTCTCTTGTTAAATGTTGAATCATGAATATGGTTGGCTAAAAGAAAAGGACAAATAAGCCAAATGTTGGGGAAGAAGTTAAATGTATCTCACAAGAAGCACACGATAGGAGATCAATGGTGTTAATGTTCCATGCTTTAGTCCATAGAGTCACACAAAAAGATGGAAGTATAGATCTATATGATGATCCAAAATCCAAAAAATTATTCTAGAAGCTGTCATATAGGTTGAAATCATTTTGGAAAAACCTTTGCAAGAGTCTTATAGAACTTGTTCCTAGAGTAGATGTTGGATAAGTGTTCAAGTGGATGTATGTTGAATAGGTTTGCATAGACCTCTTTAGGGAGTTATATATTATCTAAAGCATCAAGAAACATGCCACATGGTGCCACTAGCAATTAGAATTATTAACATTGTCTCTTCTTAAGGTTATGAAAATAATATTAACAACATACATGTGATAATATATTCATGGTGAGGAATGAAGACTCATGATATGAGCAAGAAAAATATTTATGATGAGGAGCTCACTTCAAGGAATGCAGGCCTAAGGAATAGCTATGTGAGGAGACAACATGTTAGATTAGTTCCATATGGCGATTTCTTCAGCTTGGTATGTGCAAATATGAACTAGGTGGTGATTAATTAGATAACAAAATATACTGTTAAATCTAAAAAATTATAAAAAAAACATTCCACAATATGTTGATGCATGTCTCTTCTATTAAAAATCCAAATGAATCAACATCAAGTGCATACAAGAGTTTGTTGTGTGAAATGTCATTTTCTTCTAGAACTTCCTCTTTTCGAATGTAGCTATTGATTTGTTTTTTTAAATGTTGGTATGAAAGTTTTCAAATATGTCTAGATTGATACATACAATGCCAAAAATAATAAATCTCTTATTGGTGCATATACCAAGTAACGTGTGGATATAGAGCACCTTCCTTTAATAGATGTTGTGAAATCATGTTCATACAAAAAATGTCCGGAAGGATAAAAAATATTACCGTAGAGTGTTACAAGTATTGTATGTGAATTTCTTCAATATAACTCTATTCCTGATTTAAAATATGAAAAATATGTGGAATTTTGTTGTTTTGGTTTGCTATTATACAAGGCCTTTCATTATTTTTGCAAAGATAAATGGCACACAAATGACGAGATACTATAGAATTGGGAAAATTTCTAATGCATACCTTGTCGTCTTGATTCCAATCCATTTCCTCCAATTGAACACGTGCAATCCATTAAGAACAAGAAGCTCCAAGTCCAAAGATTCTAGGGAGCACGAGTGGAAGATGATTTGTGGATTGTATAAGAATAAATTTATTGACTAAAACGAGTTTCATATACTTGAAAATAGGGATCATGATGTTATTTATAAATGTAACACTAATATTAATTATAAAATACCCTCATATTTGCCTTAATGCCGTTATGTCCGAAAGGCGTAACTGTTTTGTTTCTGTGCTATTACAAAATGAAGAAATCTTGTTAGTGGCATATCTTTCATGACATTTCAAGGAAGCTTGCCTAATAAAATTAAATAATGTCAAACTATTCGTAATGCAAAATAGCCATTTGACAATTTACATCCATTCTCATTCGTGGAGAACCCAAAAATGCAATTTGAATTCCATTTGGATCTAAGTTTTCTATCGATAACTACCACACACCCATAATCAACAAGAATAACATGAGCATTTACCTTGAAGAACTATGAATTATACTATAAGATCGAAACACTTATTAAACATTATATACCTGTACTATCATATTGCAAGTGAAGAGGAAGGCAAGTTAAAATGTTAATTCCTTTAGAAAAACCATAACACAAGTTTTGTAGCGCCTTATACTAATTTAGAAAATGTAGCTTAAATCAATTACAACACTCCATACATTAAACTCCATGGAAAGAATGTGCGTAAGCTACAAAACACAAAATAAACAATTAGAAACAAATATAAACACAGAGAAGGCATCAATATACGTGGTTCACCTCGTCCATGAGGCTACATCCACCAAGTCTGTTAGTCCCTTTATTGATTTATCGAAGAGAAGAATTTACATTGCTGTGGCACATACATTGCCCTTTCCTTACCTCAAGTCTCTTCACAGAGAGACATTTTTCAAGTACTAATGATTATTGAATATTCCAGACCTAAACTTGTTCTTTGCAAAGTCACCCATAAAAAAATTGACTGAATATATTTCAGACCTACATATAGATATAGAAGGCCAAACAGGAATCCCAGAAAAGGCACTCCTGGACTAGGTAAAAACTGGACCACTATGGAGTCTAAATTGCTTGAGTCAAAGTACAGAGTATAGCATTGTGATACATTGAAAACAAACACATCTCAAAACCTTTGCAGGCTCGCCGCAATATTTGTTACAAGAGACTTTTCCCTTAACACATAAACTCGTGTGAAAAGCAAGCACCAATACTTCAGACCTAACAAGGATATTAAGACCAACTCGATTCTTAGGCTAACTATTGGGTATATGAAACTTAGATCCAAATGCAGCAAGAAATGCGGTGCAAAAACTATGTGGGTAAATCAAATCCCAAAGAGGAAAAACCTAATCTAGGAAGATCTCGACCGGTAGTTGAAAAAACACCACCTTGATGAAACCTTGGCTTATGGCAGTGATTGAAATTTGCAGACCTATTAAAATGATGCAGAGTTCATCTGGTAGACCGAAGAGCTATTAATTTTTTTGCAGTTCTAATTGTATCTATATATATATATGTATGTATGTGTATATGTATATATATGTATGTATATATATGTATGTATATATATGTATGTATATATATATATATATATATATATATATCTGTGTGTGTGTGTGTGTGTGTGTGTGTGTGTGTGTGTGTGTATATATATATACATACATACATACATACATACATACATACATACATACATACATATATATATATATATATATAT
>LPNX010634764.1:72838-83208 GCA_001517045.1 Pseudotsuga menziesii
GGAAAATAATTAACGTTTTGCAGACTTACCTCCAAATGTAAGGGGGTTCACAAACCTAGGTAGTCGAGCTACAAAGTTACATCCAAATGTAGAATCCGTACAGGAGTTAGCATGTAGAAAAATGGAATGACTTACAGAGTCACAACCACTCGCTTAGCAATATGCCGACATTCTGATCGCAGGCATCATGCCATAAAATCTCACAACGACTGTCTTACACAAGGTTTCCTTAAACAATAAAATAACATTCACTGGATTAGTGCAATAGAGATATGGAAGCAAGGGCTCTAGCCCAGGAATACCAAGAGCAATCATCACTCTCTTTCCTTTTTCCCCAAAACTTCCCCCCTTAGATCAATGCAGAGCCCCCTTCTTAAAGGGTGCAGAGGTTTATCCTTCCCCCTACAATCATCGAGAATTTAGGGTAACGTTTTTACTATCTGCAACCAGAATTGATGGAGTCTTTAATGCCTCCATAATCCATGCTTTTCGAACAGTTTACAAAAATCACAACACTCCCTTAAAGTTTGCTTATCTGCAGTTAAGACCGACAGAGGGAATAATAACGCCTCCTTTAATGGTGGCTGAACATCAGGTATTTAAAATCTCCGGGTTTGTTGCTAATAGAGGGCGTGGAGTTTCCTCCTTCAAAGCACAGATTACTCTTTCCAAGGCTAGCCACTACTCGATTATTAAATTTTCCCCCCTTCTAAGCTAGTCTAAAGCCATGAGGCCAGACATTATGGCGCTAAAATACTGTTTCAGGAATAGCTAACCATTAATGTAATAAACTGAAATTCCCATGTTTAAAGTACTCACTGACTAGAGGTCAAATTTATTCAAAGAGTTTTTATTCCTTTCAACGATCATTAGTTCAATAAGAGGGTGTTTTACTTTTAATACCAAGTCGGAAGGAAAATCACACTCGTTCCGTGAATACTTACTCCTTTTTCCTCGTGAGCATTTCCCCCTCCCCACTAACATTAATTATGTAAGGATGCTTAGTGAGAACTAGTTCAATATACATATCTTTAATATAATGGCCTTAGGGTGTTGGAGTTATCTCCACTTCTCTTCGCTTGAAGTTACCCCCTTGTTAAGGCCTCGATATTTTTTAGGCCTTGATAGACCATAAGAGCTTCCCTTAATACACGCTCTAAGTTAGAGATGTACTCTAACTTTCGAAGGAGTATCATACTTTCACTAGTGCATTGTGCTATGATCTTTAGCTTACTAAGGTGTCTCTTATATTCTTTGTTTAAGTCGTAGAGCCATAGATATTAATTTACTTATGCAGGTGTTGATTATTCCCTTTCTCATATTTTATCGGTTAGTTATCGAACCAATTGAAGTTCCTAAAGGACTTCTATAGGTTCCTCCCCTTAGGGAATCTAGCTTTACGTTGCATCAATGATTTATGTCTCTGATTTAATCACCTAATATTTCTAGGTTTTTCTGGTGGGGCCTTCGCCTTGAGCTCCTCAGCCTTGAGCTCCTCACTAGAGAACCATTACAATAATGATAAACAAAATACTAGGGCACATAAGAGGGACATTACATTAATTATAAAGACACTTCTAATCATGTCATTTATTTCATATGTCGAAAGAAAAAATTGAATTCATCTTACTAACAAGAATTCAAACTATTATTCATTTGAGATCCAAGGTTTCAAGAAATGAGAAATTACAATATTATCCTTGTCCATTATAGAAAAGAGATTGTACATGAAATTCACATTTTATTGGAGCTATTAAAAATACTCTTGAAATAAAGTCTCTACAAGAGAGGAGTCCATTACTCTTGTTGGCCCATAGAAGAATAACATCCTTCAATATATCAATAGCAACAATTCATATACCAATTAAAGAGATAATTCATTTACAAGGATCATGTTGAATTACCTTGCAACAAGAGATGAAATATGAAAATTATATCATAATAGATGAGATGAGCTTTATCGGAAGAAATATATTGATAAAAATTGATTCAATACTTAGACAAGATTTCCTATAAAATCCAATATTACTTTTGGTGGAAGGAGAATTATATTGTTTTGTGATTTGGGGAAATTGCAACCTAACATGGATAAATATATATATTCATCTAAAGGTATTTCAAAATAATTATGGAACTCATTCACGATACAATGTCAATGATGGAAGGAACGAAACTACTTATGGCTAGTACACATACTTTGTTGGATGCTACCACAAAAGGATCCATTGATAAGGATATACATTTATTTGCAACAAATGATGATGTACACCATCACAATAAGTGTTGTATACAAAATGTGAATTGCCTCATTGTAGCAAGGGGTACTACAACACCAAGAAGCAAGTATATTATGCAGAAACAAATGAGGATGACTTAAAATTTGAGTTACCTATTGCAATTGGAGCTATGGAAATGGTTACATCAAACATAACGACATATACATGACTCATCAACACTACTCTTGGAGATGTCAAAAAAATGTGTATAACCCAATAACATTACCCCCGCAACCACCAACATATGTGTTAGTAAGACTTAATAAATATGGGGGGTTCCATGTGATGAATCGATCCCTTAAACTATTCTATGACACCAATTGAAATATGCAATAAAAATTTCCATTAAAACTTGCGTGAGGGTTAACAATCCATAAGTCACAAGGATTCACATTAAAAGAACAACAATTAAAATTTTGAAGCAAGAAAGATAGGGTATGAAATTTACTATAATATCTCGAGCTAACTCTTTGAATGGTTTTTTATTTCAAGATCCCTTTTCATATGATCAGTATGTAAAGATGACAAAAGTAGCAGGTATGCCTATTCGAAAAGGTTAAGACAGTAGATTGAGACTGATTTCTGTGTAATCTATTTATTATTAATTATACACATCTTCTTAATTTCTTACTATTCACACTCTTCATATTCTAAATTATTATTCATCTTATTTTTTAATTAACTTTTGAAGTTTCCTTTTACATACATCATAATCATCATCATAGTCATATACAAATTTAATGTGACCCCTTGAGACTTCAACCATCCTAGATCCATCAAACTCGAGATCCGCCATGTATAGAGAGGGATCAAATACTTTGAGGTGCAAAATTTCTCAACAAGAGATAGAAATTAAAGAAGAATAATGCACCACTAAGGACTTGATCCCTCTCAACCCATGATAGATACTGCATTTCTATGGATCTAGGTTGGTTATAATATAATTGAAAAGTCATTTTCTTTACATTTATAAAACTATATATCTTATTTCTTTAATTTTCAATTTATGATAATGTTAATTATCCCTTCAAAATTTAAGTATATATTATAAGTATTCAAAATGTCTTGATAAAATACCTTTATAAAAAAATGAGTTTTCAATAAGTAATCAGTTAATTCAATAAATTAACATAACATTAATTGTTTTACTTTTGAAGACCCCATTGGTCACAAGAGGAAAAGAGGAGTTCCACAACAATCCAGTGATCATCCTTTCTGAATGCAAGCACTATGTTTAGTCATAGTGCTGGAGCACTATGTTTCATCATCCATTGAGCATTCAATTAAACAACAAGTTCAATTCTATGCCAAAGGGGTACAATTTCATGTGCATCAAGTTAAGTATTATAACTCAAACACAACCCTCAAATAATTAGTAAAACTTGTATCTTGTATACATTACCTTGTTTGTAATCAATTGCTAGTCATCTAGGTCATTTCCAACTACACAATAATTCTAATTTCTTAAAAAAAAACACCCACAAACGACTAATGGTCACCCAGCATTCAAATTCATTAGATTAGAAAAAAATTTATAATACTTTCTTATAAACCTTCATGAATTAAAATACTATGTAAATTGTAATGGGCCATGGCCTTAGTATTGATGTGTGGGTGTGCAAGAATATTACTTTTTGTTGGAATAGCAGAGGTTGTTATCCTTGTCATTGTGTTTCAATGCTTATCTCATGCTCTTTTAAAACTAATTCTTCTAATTTTGCTCAATAAATTCCAATCCTCATTCTCTTTATAAACTGTTTGGTTTGCATTTCCTATTCACTTGAAACACCCTTCTTATTGGCGGATACATGGCGTTGATTATCAGATCGAGTGATCTCCATTTCATCAATCTCATTTGATTGTAAGATCTAACGATCTAACGAAAAGGAGACCAAAAGAAATAGGCCATGGCCTGTAAAGATAGTGCAAGTACTGTTGTAATTGTTTAATTTATTTCATCGACAATCT
Organism: Pseudotsuga menziesii; assembly: GCA_001517045.1. Taxonomy (NCBI): domain Eukaryota; kingdom Viridiplantae; phylum Streptophyta; class Pinopsida; order Pinales; family Pinaceae; genus Pseudotsuga; species Pseudotsuga menziesii. Next base: position 77,083 of record LPNX010634764.1, read on the forward strand.
AAATCTAAATATGTTGTGTTTGTATTGGAAAAGAAAATGTGAGTACTGCATTAATATTGATTTACCTTGTTTTTTAATGTTTGATTGCAGAAGAAAACAACACTACTGAAGGTATGTCGTCTACTCTTGAACATGACACTTGTTTGCATATGCATTCAGCACTTGGGTAATTTGTTTGTCTTCGAGTCATGCTAATTCCTAGAGTCTTATTATTCCTTTGAGTTGTCCAAGAATACTGTTATTGTTAGTTGCATTGGGGGATTGGTATCATTCTCGTGTAAATACTGCCAATTCATGCCATGCCCATGTTCAAGAGAAAGGTTTGGTCATCTGTTCACTATTTGCAGTTAGTTTACCTTCTATCATGTTGGTCATCCCTGAGTTAGTTTCGTACATTACACTACTGTTTGGTTTACTCCAAAACATCTATGATCATGTTTTGTGTCGATGATGGGGGAATTCATCATGGCCCTCCTTTGACAAGTCTATTCCTGTCGACTTCAACTTCTTATCCAGGAATTAGACTTAGACACCAAGACAAGTACCTTGGGCCTGCATGCCTTAATGGCAAGCTACCTCACTTTCAACGTGAGTTTTCATCATTGACTCTTGATTGAAATATCTCATCGATTGTTCAAATCCAAGTCCTTTATTCACATTCGATGGTATGTATTGAGATACCTTGGGAATCATTGTCATCAATGGTGATTTCCCTCGGACTTGTTAATAGTTTACATCATTTACTAGTAATCAAGTGGTTTCTACCATGTTCGACGTCAAGACATTGTAATCACATGGTTAGATTCGTATCATTTCGGGTTTGGCTTGAAGACCTTGAGTTGTCATATATCTTCTCCCAGGTTGCAATGGAGTTTGTTTTGAGTCATATTACAAATATCTCCATTGTATTGGTCGTGGATGTGTTATCATCTAACGATGGATCTACCCTTGTGTACAGTAGCCATAATTGTGTTGAGTCAATCTCTACTATCATGGATCTGCATTGTATTGGTTGGCAACCATGTTATGAGCTATATGAGATTTGAGTCAGTGGTACTGCAGCAGCTTCTAGCCAACATCCTTGCCTTATATTTTTTCACTTTACAAAGCATTCACCTATTGCATTCCTCTTACATCATGCTTTTGAGGGAATTTTGTTACACCGAAATCTTGCTCTCTTGATCCATGTGTAAATCCTTTGCCTAATCCCCATATTTATCGCTACTAAAGTTGAATGAGATTGAGATTTTCCTTCTTTTTTTTCCATCATTAGGAAGTTCGATGCTCTTGTCCTTCATGCTAGGTGGGTCGAAGGCACTTTTCCCTTTCATGCTAGGGGCATCGATGTCGACGCTCTATCTCCCACTTCTAGGTGCGCTGATGGTGCTTTTTCCCTTAATGGAAGTTGCATTGATGTTGTTTCGAGGGCAAAAAATGGAGATTAGAGACCCTTATCGAAGGTGGATGAAGTGAATGTCTATCCCAATCAATTAGGTGAGGTGGAATTCGGTTCCTAACCTATAGGGAAGATCCCTTTAATCTCTCCTCCTAATCCTCAACCTACTCTATCCCTTTAGCCTTATAAATTAAACCCTCTCTCCATTTCGAAGGGAGGAAGGACATGGTACTATTATGCTGGTGGAATTTCTAGGTGATCCATATCATCCTTTAAGAGGTTTACTATCTTGATTTGGAGGCTTGGGTTGGATTTTTGGATGGAAGATTGCATCATTAAGGCTAGGTTTTGATGTTCTCCCCTATGTAATTATATGTATATCCATGATTACATTAATACAAATCTCTTTCCATAAACATTGTTGGTGTTAATAATGTTTAGAGATTTCTTCCTTAATTTTTAGCTTAGATCAATTATATGTTCAGATACGCATATGTTTTTTTCTTGTTTCCACTTGCTTGACACGATTTTGCAGCTAAAGATGTGAAGATTCTGGAGCTTGGATCAATAAAGAGAGAAGAGGATTTGCATATTTTGAGGGAGGTGATATTTTTGTTACTCTACATTTCTATTTGATATAGGAAAGTAGGTTGTATTCTTCATTTGATTTGTTCTAGATCCACTTGGACTAGGGATATCTAGCTTGATTCCAATTGAGTAGATTTATACGATAACATTTACATTTAGAAAAATATATATCTTTTTTGTTTAATTTTCAATGTATGATTGTTAAGTATCCATTCAAATTTTAAGTATATATTATAAGTATTCAAAATTCCTTAATAAATTACCTTTATAAACATATGAATTTTCAAGAAAGAATCACTCAATTTAATAAATTAATATAACATTAATTGTTTCACTTGACACAACAATGTGTTGAATGGAAAATAAATAATTGAGTACAAATGACACTAATATAAAATTAATAGATTCACATTACTTCCAATTTAATGCAAGTAAAACTAACCACATTATTAAAAAATCCTTAAGTATGAAAACCCATAAAACTATTTTAAATGAAATACTTATTATCAAAAACTAATCACTCATGAAAATCCATGCAACTATCTTAAATAAACGTTTGTTAGTAAAATTTACTTACAGATGAAAAGCAATGGAACAATATTAAATGAAATTCTTGACATAATTACCTCTACAAAGGCCCCATTGATTACAAGAGGAAAGGAAGAGTTCCACAACAATCCACTTATCATTCTATGGAAATGCAAGCACTATGTTTCGTCATCTTGATGTAGCACTATGTTTCATCATCCATTCTTTTTACCAAATAGTCTGAGGTTGCACAAACTCAGATTTAGCCAACTGCTTTTGTATCTTTTGGCCTTCCATCTTATCTTGACGAGTTCTTACCCATTGAACGCATCCTTCAATACCCGTCAGCCTGAAATTCAAACATGTATTGGAAGATCAAATCGAGGGTTAATGTATATAGTTGTTGTCTGAGCATTCAATCCAATAACAAGTTCTAGTCTATGGAAAAGGGGCACAATTTCATGTACAACTCTAAACAAAACACTCAAATAATCAGTAAAACTTGTATTTGATATACATGAACTTGTTTGTAATGAGATGCTAGATATAGGTCTTAGTTATCATTGCACGGTTATTTAAGATATCTTCATCTAGGTCATTTCTAGCTACACCATAGTTCTAATTTATTTATAAAAAATACCCCACAAATAACTAATGGTCACTAAGCATTCACATTCATTAGATCAAAAAAGAATTTATAATGCTTTCTTATAAACCCTAAAATACCATGTGAATGGAAATGGGAAATGGCTTGATGTATAGGTGTTCAATGGACTTAGTATTGATGTATCGGTGTACAAGAATATTACTTATCGTTGGAATCACATAGGTTGCTATCCTTTTGATTGTATTTCAATGGTTATCTCGTGCTTTTAAAACTAGTTCGTCTAATTTTACTCAATAAATTCTAATCCTTGTGCTATTTATAAACTGTTTGGTTTCCAGTCCAATTTATTGAGAATGACTATGGAAATTGATCTAGTCACTTGAAACACCCTTCCTAGTGGTTGATACATGGCGTTGAAATTCCCATGGTGGCTAGTGGAGCATATAACGATCCGAAAAATGTGGGGCAATGAGGCGTGAATCTAAGCTCCCATCAATGCATATTGACTTGAATTTGGGTTTCTCTTGGATTTTGCTTACACTCTGTCTTAAATCTGTCAAGGTGGTGGATCTCCCATTATGTTTATGCGCTGACTACAACTCAAATCATACAAAGAAGAGAAACTTGCAAATGTGGATTTTAATGGCAACATACTAAAGGGAACTAGATTTTGGAGTTCTATTCATGGGGTAGTTGATATGAAATAATCAAATTGTGTTGTGTGTTGTATGATAAACTCAAGATATTGGGGGCATGGACTTAAAGTAGGCCATTTTTATTTTTATATATTTTCTTAAATGATGAAGCTTTTGTTTGAAAACTAGTGGAGAATTAATATAATATATGTTTATGTGAAACAAATATTGTAATTTTGTGGTTATTGAAACATGTTTTATTTCAGCTTCATTAAGTCTATTTGAGTTTAGTCTTCCTGCGTTACCAGCTTCCAAGAGTAGTTTTGTTTATGAAGTTTGTACGATTGCATGGTGTTTTAGAGCTTGTCAATTGCTTGGGGATTGTGTGGCTTATATAGAATCTTTGGAATTAGTGTATGCTTCTTTGTTTTGGTTCTATTCTTGCAATGGTGTTTTATATTAAAATATTGTATTGACGTTGATACAATCTTGGTAATAATTAGAGGTTTCTTTGTTTTGTGTCCATGTTGGGTATGGTAAATTGATCTAAGAAATATCTCATTTGAAGGATTCTACATAGAACTTATGGCTTTGGGTTTAGTATTTGAAATATTTTACAAGGATACTTATTGGGTCGCTTTTAGGGTTTCTTTCTTTCTCGTCCATGCTTATATCTCTTACCCACCTACACTATGGACTGAATCAGAAAAAATGGTATTGCAGAAAAACCATTGACAACATTTTTTGGGAGCTCTTCGGATTCCATGGTGGAATGAATAGGGAGGAAACAAAAGACTCCTGTAGAGCCCTTAGGATCTACACATGATACATCAAATGCCAATATGCAGACATTAGATGTCAAGCCTATTTCCTTTGAATTCCTTGTTTGGTTTACTCCAAAACATCTATGATCGTGTTTCATGTCGATGATGGGGTATTAATCATGGCCCTCCTTCGACAATTCTATTCCTGTCGACTTCAACTTCTTATCCAGCAATTAGACTTAGAAACCAAGACAAGTACCTTGGTCCTGCATGCCTTAATGGCAAGCTACCTCGCTTTCAACGTGAGTTTTCATCATTGACTCTTGATTGAAATATCTCATCGATTGTTCAACTGCAAGTCCTTTATTCACATTCAATGGTATGTATTGAGATACCTTGGGAATCATTGTCATCAATGGTGATTTCCCTCACACTTGTTAATAGTTTACATCATTTACTGGTAATCAAGTTGTTTCTACCATGTTCGACGTCAAGACATTGTAATCACATGGTTAGATTCGTATCATTTCAGGTTCGGCTTGAAGACCTTGAGTTGTCATATATCTTCTCCCAGGTTGCAATGGATTTTGTTTTGACTCATATTACAAAGATCTGCATTGTATTGGTCGTGGATGTGTTATCATCGTACGATGGATCTACCCTTGTGTATAGTAGCCATGATTTTGTTCAGTCAGTCTCTACTATCATGGATCTGCATTGTATTGGTCGGCAACGATGTTATGAGCTATATGAGATTTGAGTCAGTGGTATTGCAGCAGCTTCCAGCCAACATCCTTCCCTTAGATTTCTTCACTTTACAAAGCATTCACCTATTGCATTCCTCTAACTTCATGCTTTCGGGGGAATTCTGTTACATTGAAATCTTGCACTCTTGATCCATGTGTTAAACCTTTGCCTAATCCCCAAATTTATCTCTACTAAAGTTGAATGAGATTGATATTTTCCCTCTTTTTCTTCCATCTTTAGGAAGGTCAACACTCTTGTCCTTCATGCTAGGTGGGTCAAAGGCACTTTTCCCTTTCATGCTAGGTGCATCGATGTTGGCTCTCTATCTCCCACTTCTAGGTGCGTCGATGGTGATTTTTCCCTTCATTGAAGGTGCATCAATGTTGTTTCGAGGGAAAAAAATAGAGCATCGAGACCCTTCTCGAAGGTGGATGAGGTGGATGTCTATCCCAATCAGTTAGGTGAGGTGGAATTCAGTTCCTGACCTATAGGGAAGATCCCTTTGATCCCTCCTCCTAATCCTCACACTACTGGAAAATGAGAGATTAGTGATGAAAAAAATGACCAAAATCCGCATATCAATGACCACTTTTGGTTTGGCGATCACTGGTGGCTAATTTACGGTCTTTTATTACGCGACCAAAATTGGTCATTTTTATTTTGGTCATTTATAGCTTGTCGGTTGGTCATTAATTTGGTCATATATTTGGATTCATTGATTTGGTCATGTATTTTAATCAATGACCAATTATATGACCATATGTATGACCAAATTAATGACCACATGACAAGCTAGAATATGACCAAATTTGGTCGTGTAATAAAAGACCGTAAATTAGCCACCAAAACTGTTTTTTGGTC
>LPNX010634764.1:84840-161983 GCA_001517045.1 Pseudotsuga menziesii
TTGTGAAACAAAAGAGGCTCCAACCAGCAGAAAAATAATTCCATCATCACTTTGAAAAGTGTAATTATAAGGATAACAATAAGAAACTAAATTAGAACTAAAGATGCCAGGCAAGAGGTTATACCAGAAGAAACGAACTGTGTTCCACGAGTGAGGAAGGAAGCTCGTAGTACACTTGCAGTATGACCTTCAAAAGTCTTCAGGAAAGAACCATCTGATAAGGCCCATATTTTGATTGTCTTGTCACCAGATGCTATCATCACACATTGATCTACAGGTGAAAATTCTACACACCAAACCCCTCTTTTGTGGCCTCTTAGCACTAGTACTGGTACCAAATCTTGTAATCTCCATACACGAGCTGTTCGATCCTGATTAAAAACATGGCATAAGACTTGGGTAAAAAACTAAATATGTTGCAATGGAAGTCATCTTCCGCTAGAAGTCCTTGCAGATATAAGAATAAATTCATAATCTAACACACCTAAGAACCAATACAGATAAGGCTTTCATTTGGAGCAACGGCCACAGAATTGATGTCCTTATCATGAGCTACAACCGTAGTCTATGATGATAGCTTGTTTGACTTACTAATACTACCAAAACCTAGTACACCAGCAAAACTCCATACTTTGATTGTGCAATCACTGAAGATATACAAGGAAACCACCATTTATAAAATGTATCGATACTTGCTATATTTTTGTATATATGAAATCAAAATACTACGAGCTTACAAAGTTCACTCAACACAAATAACATGCAAATACAGACCTCAGCTTATAGCCCTAAAAAGTTCCTTGATGTTCCTAATGGGGAATGTAGTAACCAGAAAGATTTGTGATTATTTGCAACTTTTCAAATTTCTCTTTTTAACAAATTTTCCTTGTTGATTTGTTGTCCTTTTTAACATGTTTTTTGCGTGGTTGATCCTGTAACTGGATAGCAGATTCATCTTGCATCTGTCTTGGATTCAACTTTGTGACAGTGTCAAGTAAAGGATAATCATAAGAGTTTATCCTTATAGTGAAAAGTGCCATGAATCTCCAAATCATGTCCATGCAAGACCTGGATACAAATGGCTAATGGAATATGCATAGTAACACTGATTCAATGTGCTTTCACTTTCTCTATTTCAGCCCAATGATGAGCAAGTGTCACTCAAAACACGTGGGTGGAAAATATTTCACACCGTGATAAACCAGATTAGGTATGGGCAATGTCTACTAACTTGCTCCCACTCACAAAGAAGTTCTTAGCTTTCTTTGAGAAGGCAACAGCTCCTACAGCACCCATGTTCCCTGCTGCCACACATATGCAGGATTTGCTCTCCGTATCCCAAATTCTTACCTGCAACAAAAGCACAAAGCATCTTTCAGTATGTGATTAAAAAGGATAAAAATTGAATCCACAAAAAATGACTTCACATCGATGAAAGCAATTTACTGTCAATAATTGCAAAAGAAAAGAAATCCTAGCCTCGAGTTTGACAATGCAAGAGCAACACAGCAAGACTTATCCACTTACTGAACCAATTCTGAGAACAACAAGTTACAATAAGAACTATGAAAAATCTTAGAAGTCATAATAGGGAGTACAATTGCCATCTTCCAGTAGGTTTACAAAGGTGGATTAACAAGAAATTTAGTGGGATTGTTACAAAACTTGAATACCAATTTATGCAATTACTATGGAATCAGTATTATTTACCTTTAACATTGGAAAAAAACAAATATCTTCCACATAATGTTAACAATTCCAATACCACACAGTGAAGACTAATTACATAAATTAGAAAGTAATCAACGACATAATGAATCAGGAATAAAGAATGCATTTACAAATCAGCTATATTTAGTTGATCAGTGATTTTAAACAAGTTGATAATCAATAACCTACTAATAAAGATATTGAAGCAAACGCAATTAAAAAAAATATGTTCCAACTGTGAAATACTCACCGTGTGATCTTTGGACCCAGAAGCTAGGAGAATATGTCCATAAAAAACAACAGTATCAAGACAAAGAACTATGTCTGTGTGTCCTAGCAACTCATAGACACATGTAATGGATGCAAGGTCATACATGCGAACCTGCAGAGACAATCCCAATATTGCAGCATGAAATCACAGTTGAGAGGATTTCCGAGACATGAAAAATAAATATTTCCTACTGCAGTTTAGCATGCTTTCCAATCATTGTAAAATTTTACAAAACCATTATAAATACATTACAGATGCGCGCATCCAAATATATATAGCACCAACAGACAATTCATGAGCTACATAATAGTAAGCACTGGTGAATGTGTACTTCTAACAGCTCCAGTAAACATTGTACTACCATTCCACATAAGACTAATTTCAAAATCTTGGATTCTATGTATAAACTTTACAAGAAACCATACATTCCCAAGACAAAACAGTTACATGGACCCTTGCCTATAACAAATAAGACAACAAATTAAAACACCAAGAGAAAACAAATTTTGCATTGCTAAAACTTGAAGAGGAATCCAAAACTCTTTTATTAAAAAGTCACACCTGCTCCAGATTTGTTGCAACTACAAGAAATTTTTCCTCTTCCCCAAGAAATTTTAAATCCACGATCTCCTCATTGTAACCTATAAGCCTCTTGCTAATCTTTAAATCATATTTTCCTTCATCATTCTCACCCAGGTCATAAAAGAGAAAGCGTTGATCAGCAGTAACACACAACACTCCTTGAGCAAGGGGTAGTAGGATAGCAGATATAAAGCCTCCCTTCATGTCATCTTTGTCAGAGCTAATGATTGCATCCGAGGACTTCTGTTCATATAAGCACAGAGCCCCGCAAACAATGAAAGGAAAATTGAGACCAGTTACATGTATAAGCAAATGCTTTGGAGATGATGTTAAACTCAAAATACCATTCTTCAAGACAGAATAGCATAAACAATGATCTCAAATTTTCACTTCCATAAAATCATACTGCAATCAGTAACTAAAATTGGTAGATGTGGCTAACCAGCTTACCCTTCTGAATACCATATACGAACAATGCCACATTCCCCTACAGTCAAAAAATACACTGGGGCTGCGCCACTTTTCTTCTGATTCTCAGACAATGTTTGGCTTTGCTTCATAACAGACACTAGCCTAGAACCACTTGGGAGAACACACACAGCTTCTAGTGGTTCATACATTGGTATTGTTGCCCGAAAGTGATAATCACGCAGGTCCCATATATTTACAACCTAAAATATGTATACAATGACAAAAGTCAACACAACATTGTTAAAATATAAGATGAACTAAAAAGACAGGCATATCAGCATGCTGGCATTTAACAAGGAGCAATCCAGACAACACACTAGCATAGCTTATGTTTATGACTAGTACAGTCAACCAAATTATAGACCTTTTCAATTGAAAACAAAAAAAATCTTAGCAAAACATTTTGATCAAGAATGCAATCTCAGCAAAACACCCTTCAAATCACCAGTTCAGGAACAAGGACAAGTTTGAAGTGCCTATTAACCACTGTACCATTATACAATTTTTTTTTCTAAAAGATCATGTCCAAGCCATATTCGAATGCTATATTTTTGTCTGCAATGTATGGTACTTTGTAAAATGAAGAAATCTCTATAAATAAATATAGCAGGTTTGCATATAGACATCACAGACAACCCAAAACCACTCTGCATGCCTATCTCACCAATAACTAATGAAATTGAAATGGCCAATTGATTTATTGGTTTGCATATAAACTAAATAAAAACCCTATAACCTGCCAGAATTACCATTAGATAGTACCTTATCTCTACCAGCACTGAGCAGATTCCAGCCATTTTCAGAGATTGACAAACTTGTCACAGTAGAAAAATGTTTTCCAAGCATAGAAATGCACTTCTTAGCTACAATGAGTAGGAGATCCAAGTCATAGGGCAGCTAACATACTTTTCGTCAGTAAATAATGGCATTGTTACTTTTTCAAGGAGAAACAATAACACTCAACGGATGGGCTGTAATGCTCTGTCTTGTGAAGAATATGCAGTCAAAATTTTAGTGAACAAACCAGCTGAAACTAGTGTTTCTTCCTGTGTTTCGAAGCTGTGAAGATAGGTGAGTAGCGCTGAGGAATTTGTTGTCAATATTGCGAGAGAGAAGGCATGTTGCATTAAGTTAATTTCTATGAATATATTCCTTTCCTGGGCCTGAGTCACAGCAACAAAGGTGCAGAGGGTTTCAAGGTCGATGTACATGCAAAGGATAGAAGAACTTGTTATGGTGTTCATAAACAACATGTGCAGAACACTTCTTATATATGGATAGACTCTAGAGTATATTGCAAAAGAAGGGGGCACATTGGCTAGTGTAGCATGCAAAAGGAGCGCAGTCAAAACATAAACCTTGTCTTTTACCCATCTTTAAACAACCCATGCAGAAGTTGAGTTTAAGTTCTAGTTTTAGGTTTTGAGCACTTAAAACTTCAGTTAGTGTTGAGTTAGCAGCCAATTTCAAAGGGCATTTAACACTTTCAGTTAGCAGCCACCGGATCTATAACGATACTGATAATTTAGTTTTTTTATGGGGAAGCAAGTTTACTTATTTCTGTTGACAGCAGCAGTGTTCAATACCGACCTATCCAAAATAGGAAAATCATGCATAAAGGTCTTCAATAGGACCTATGTGCACAACACACAATTAAATTGGAAAATGACCTATGTGCAATCAAAGACCAGTAAATGAAAGGAACATGATAAAATGAAGCATTTGCCAATATTCAAAATAACCTACTAGCACACAATTGGTCTAAATCAGGGCACTATAATGGGAGATAGCATACCCACTTTAATTTCAATCATAAATGACGATTTGAAATCCACGGATTTTTATTTAAATTTAATATTTAGATATCCACTGACAGAAAATGGCCAATGGGACTGGCAAAAAGTACATGAATCCAATTTTACAGGAGAAAAGTACAGGCCTGCCTGCGGCAGCATACTGAATCACATTAAAAATAAAAACTAGGAAAAATGACTTTGGAACCAACTTTTCAGCAGGATCAACAATGAATTACATAGTTTTTTAAGTACCCATTATTGGTTTTGAACTGAGTGAAAACCAGTCTAAGTTTATGTTTCAAAGTCCAGAGATGTGGGTAGTGAGCATCCAGCTCTGTTTCCAGACTGAAACTGTAGGAAACTCAGTGCAAATAGAAAAAATACCAGCCATTTAAACACCACTTATGTAAAAAACTCTGAGTAATGAAAACTGCCACTACAATTTTCTGTTCATTACAGGAAATTGAAGGGCTATTGTTTATGTATCTAAAGCAGAAGTCTAGCTGAAAAATATTGTTATGGGTGGTGTTTCAGGTGTGGTTATGAGTTTTGTTATAAATGTGGATCAGGCTGGATGAAAGCTGGAATTCCCTGCAATTGCTCTGGGTAGAGATAAGTTTTTTTTTGGATTTGGAGCTAGATAAAATGCCAAGTTTTGAAAGCCATATTGGTTATATATATGGTTTACCAAATTCCACTACAATTTCTTTTTTTACCACTTCTTTCAAAATTATGAGTAGCACTAGTCTGGTTTCTTAGGACTGTGGAAGACATTTCTCCTTTTGAGGTAGTTGATGCTGGAAAATGTGAATTCATTTTAGAACATGAACTGTAATGTTGAGTTGTTTGCAATTTGATTCAAAACCAGCCAATGGTGGTTAGGGGCCCACCCCGTAAGGACACCAATGACCCCCTAACTGAAGCATGTCTCATCCCATTGGCTGTATGAGTTATAATTACTGACGTTTATGCTTTTTCTTGTGTATACCAAAATGCTAGAGTTTATTTTTTTTTTATGGTTTCATGTCACCTGGACTCATTTTATCTTTATTGTATGCCCAAGTGGTTGTTTTGATTTTTAGACTGTTTTTGGGTAGATATAGTTGTGGGGCTTGGTTTTCTATTTCTATTTGCTTGGTTTTCGAAATATTTTATTAACTACAAATGAATCGAATTTTCAGAAGATAATCCTAGAAAGGACACAAGGAAGCCAAAGGGGAAGACTCTGTGTTGTATGTCAAATTGAGATGTTTATTTTTATTTAGTCATAATAATCAGTGAGGTGTTAGTCATAGTGATCAGTGAGGTATGATGCCACTAATAGCACAGGGCAAAATTACTTTTTGAGATGAAGTGTTTTATTCCAATTATGGTCATTCTAATGAGTCATGTTCATACACATACTGTTCTTTAAATGGCCCTCTTTCAATGCCACTAATATACATATATTGTTCTTTCAATGCCCCTCTCAAAGTAGACCAATTTTCCAAATAAATCAAATAGAACAAATATGGAAGTATTATATGGGGGCTAGTGTCTGCCTTAGACAATCTCGATCAGTAAACATATCCACCTTTTTACCAGTAAATGGAAGATGGGTGTATGACCCAACACTTTAGACCAGTTAGCTTCCAACCACTATTTCAAAGACTCCTTTAACCTCCTTTCCCATAAACCTAACAACCGATGCCAATCTCATAAGGTCCTCGATCCTTTCCATACCTACATCATGGCCCATCACCACTTTAACCTTTTCCTTTTCAACCCTTACATATTTTTTCTTCTTGTGCATCTTTGCTTCAACCGCCCCTTCCCTTGACTTTAGGGATATTGGTTATGAAGAACTGCTAATTTCTTGCGGTGTAACCTAAGAGTGACAGCCTTCTCACACATTAGGGTTCAAATCCTCCAAAAACCCCCTTTGGAGATATGATGCATACTTGGACTGACCTAGTAAAGGCTCATTTAAGGCTCCAGTTGTACCCCCCCTGTGTGCTAGCTTCTAGAGAGGTACCTAAACCTTTTCTACATGTGTCATCTATCTTTGAAAACCCTCACTTTAGCTTTTCCTATAGATGTGTCGCATCTCCACTTAAACCTTGGGATTTCCTCCAAACTTTAAAAAATTCCTTGTGTGAGCGGAATATTGTGGAGGGGTTTGGTGAGTTAACCTCCCTATAGTCCACTTGATCCAGCCCTAGGTCCATAACCTAGGAATCCTAAAGGCCCAAGGCCTCACACACACTTGCCCTGAAAAGATCCTAAGCCTAAAAAATTAAAAACCATCACACCCACGGATCTAGAAAAACCTTACACCCCCTTGTGCATTCCATCACTTCACCAACTCTTCTGAATTCGAACCTACAGTGGTCTACCATCCTCTTCATGGTCACTAGAATATCACTCACAGTCTACGATTTTTGAATTTTTTCAAGCTCATATTGTTGCTCTTGGGGAAGTTTGAGAGAATAGCATCAGCATCCGCTATATTTGTCTACGACCTCCAATCCTCCAGTACCACTGGCGATCTTGAATCCTCCAGCAGAGTTGAGTAGTGTACCATTGCTGTGACTTTTGAAAAATGGAATTTTTGCTCTGAATATTATCAAGTTTCTCTAAATCTAGGGCAACTAGTAATCAATATTCTAGGAAGAAACAAAGAAACCCTAAATCAGAAATTATTATGAATCTACAGAACTAGTTATGAACTTATTTACCTTATTAAAATAATTATGTATGTCTCAGAAGGTCTTGCATTTGCATTATCAGAGTGAGCATTGGGATTTGTCTTACAATCGATATCATTGCAATTTGCAACAATGTCTTTCTTTGCTGGTTTTCACAGAGACTTTGCAGCCATTTCAAATGATATAGGGATTCCCACAGACTTTGTTGCAGCCTTTATAGGGAAAGCTCAGTTCGGCCATTTAAACATTGGTTATATATGTATATAAATAATTTAAAAAGTGACCTACAGTTACAAACCTTCCAAAGATTTTCTTCAATATTCAACTATGCCATACTCTTCATATTCATTGATTGTTAGGAGTAAGCTGTTATGACCCTAGTGGGGGTATATATATGGTCTTATGTTTGAAAATCTAGTCACTCCTGTTATCTTGTATGGGTGTGAGGTCTGGGGCTGCAGCATCTCTAGAGAGTCCTGGAGAAATATCGAGCAAATCCAGAAGTGTTTTATAACTTATAACCTCAAAATAAAAAACAATACACCCTATCCTATTCTCCTTATAGAAGTGGGTCTTTCCCCCATCGAGAGCCTAGCTATGACTAGACTCCTGTTATACAAGATCAAAATCAATAACATGGGAGACCATAGACTCCCTAAGATAGCTTTAAACTCCAGACAAAACCACTTAAGGCTCAATCGTGGGTGGTATAAAGATACCAAGTCTTGGCTAAATCACTGGGAGATCGATGAAAATGTTGCTTTGTAGAATATTAATAACATTAAAAATATTATTTCTTCTAAGTTTAAAGAAAAATTGTGGTATGAGAAAGATCTCAAGGCTAAAATAAAATTAAGATATTATAAGGAGGTCATCAACCCTACTCTAGAAGATCAAAAGTATCTCTCTGTTTTGATCAGTACTAAGAAAAAAATGAACATAGCTAAGATAAGAACGAACTCGCATGAGCTCCATAGTGAAACTGGTCGTTGGACAGTCCCTAAAACACCATGGGTAGAAAGGATCTGCCACCTTTGTGAGAGTAAGAACATTGAAGATGAAAATCACTTCCTCTTAGAGTGCCCTACGTACACCCACATTAGATCCTAGTTTCATAATCTTTATGGCAATACCGACTTTCCTAGCCTTTTATCCTATCAAAATTATAGTAAGCTCGGGACGCTTCTTTCCAAGCTCTTTGAGCATAGAAATATAACTTTAAAGCAAACTAATTAATTCTCTTCTTTAGGTCCTATAGACCAAAGTTTGGTCTCAGGGGACGTTAACCATCATCATCATCATCATCATCAATAGTAAGTCGGCCTAGTAGTAAGTCGGCCTGGTAAGCTGACATACTATTATATATACTATTATACATTTGATCCAATATATACCCCATTAGGCTCATAACATATGCATTCAAGTTGTGATATTGCTTTTTCCTATTGAATCTAGTAAGGTATAAAATCCTAAATTTTACCTTAAGGAGCTCATACTGAGTTGCACTTGGTGTTTAATGAGGTTCTCACTCTCAAACTATAGGGAAACCAAGCTTAAGTTCTCAGGCATGGGGTATGTAAGAAGCATGTACCTTGTTGTGGGCTGATTATAGATACTTCATAGATTATTAGCATCAGTAACACTACAGCATGTACATTCATTTTATGAAAAATGTTTCAATGTATCAGTTATTATACTATACTTTTGTTGAAATTGGATTTTCTTTCAACCCTCCTATGTTATCATGAAAGTGGTGGTGGTATTTCTATCCACTTTTCTATGTCTGGACCATGTTATGCGTCATGGATTCTTCTTGTTTTCCTTCATAATGGGCATAATGGGCTGTTGCTTCTATGCAGTTTGTGCAGTCTGAAGTGCATTTGACAAGGTTGGCCACTAAGGAATGATCATGTCTTATGCACTAGCTTTTATGGACCATGAGATCTCTTTCTTCTTTTAGGAAACATTGACTTGAATGTTCTGGTATTTTTTCAAAAGCTTCCACAGTGGATAGTGGTGAAAAGGTGTACATACTACAAACTTCCCTTGCATTAGATGCTTTGTGTATTATTAGTTGTGGACTGTGCTTAAAGCACAGTTAAGTCAAGTATGCATATTGCATCCGACCCTAGGTTTTATAGTCAATGCCTTCATCATTTCTAAAAATAACTTGTTATTAGCCATTTGACTGCTATGGTTTGCTCATCTCCATTATAAACACATTGCTTTTTCTAATGTGTGTGTCACTATTGCTTGCAAATGTAGTTCTGCCTAAATAGAAGCTAGCATGCTTCAATTGCATAATGCTAAATACATTCTGACTTCTGAGTGCATTGCAGACTACAAGTTTTTATGTAAGCATTATTTTTCATCACTTACCAGTCATATCCCTTAGGTTTATTTTTTTGATCTCTCCAATTCTCTGTATTTATACCTGTCAGTCAATAAATAATGTGGTCCAGAGGCCTGGCCTAGCCTGGCCTTTGTGTATTATTAGCTGTGGCCTGTGCTTAAAGCACAGTTCAGTCAAGTATGCATATTGCAGCCGGCCCTAGATTTTATAGTCAATGCCTTCATCATTTCTAAAAATAACTTGTTATTAGCCATTTGACTGCTATGGTTTGCTCGTCTCCATTATAAACATATTGCTTTTTCTAATTTGTGTGTCACTGTTGCTTGCAAATGTAGTTTTGCCTAAATAGAAGCTAGCGTGCTTCAATTGCATAATGCTAAATACATTCTGACTTCTGAGTGCATTGCAGCCTACAAGTTTTTATGTAAGCATTATTTTTCATCACTTACCAGTCATGTCCCTCGGGTTTCTTTTTTTGATCTCTCCAATTCTCTGTATTTATACCTATCCGTCAATAAATAATGTGGTCCAGAGGCCTGGCCTGGCCTGGCCTTTGTGTATTATTAGCTGTGTCCTGTACTTAAAGCACAGTTCAGTCAAGTATGCATATTGCAGCCGGCCCTAGCTTTTATAGTCAATGCCTTCATCATTTCTAAAAATAACTTGTTATTATCCATTTGACTGCTATGGTTTGCTCGTCTCCATTATAAACACATTGCTTTTTATAATGTGTGTGTCACTGTTGCTTGCAAATGTAGTTCTGCCTAAATAGAATCTAGCATGCTTCAATTGCATAATGCTAAATACATTCTGACTTCTGAGTGGATTGTAGCCTACAAGTTTTTATGTAAGCATTATTTTTCATCACTTACGAGTCATGTCCCTCAGGTTTCTTTTTTTGATCTCTCCAATTCTCTGTATTTATACCTGTCAGTCAATAAATAATGTGGTCCAGAGGCCTGGCCTGGCCTGGCCTTTGTGTATTATTAGTTGTGGCCTGTGCTTAAAGCACAGTTTAGTCAAGTATGCATATTGCAGTTGGCCCTAGGTTTTATAGTCAATGCCTTCATCATTTCTAAAAATAACTTGTTATTAGCCATTTGACTGCTATGGTTTGCTCGTCTCCATTATAAACACATTGCTTTTTATAATGTGTGTGTCACTGTTGCTTGCAAATGTAGTTCTGCCTAAATAGAAGCTAGCGTGCTTCAATTGCACAATGCTAAATACATTCTGACTTCTAAGTACATTGTAGCCTACTAGTTTTTATGTAAGCATTATTTCTCATCACTTACCAGTCATGTCCCTCAGGTTTCTTTTTTTGATCTCTCCAATTCTCTGTATTTATACCTGTCAGTCAATAAATAATGTGGTCCAGAGGCCTGGCCTGGCCTGGCCTTTGTGTATTATTAGATGTGGCCTATGCTTAAAGCATAGTTCAATCAAGTATGCATATTGCATCCGGCCCTAGGTTTTATAGTCAATTCCTTCATCATTTCTAAAAATAACTTGTTATTAGCCATTTGACTGCTATGGTTTGCTCGTATCCATTATAAACACATTTCTTTTTCTAATGTGTGTGTCACTGTTGCTTGCAAATGTAGTTCTGCCTAAATAGAAGCTAGCGTGCTTCAATTGCATAATGCTAAATACATTCTGACTTCTGAGTGCATTGCAGCCTACAAGTTTTTATGTAAGCATTATTTTTCATCACTTACGAGTCATGTCCCTCAGGTTTCTTTTTTTGATCTCTCCAATTCTCTGTATCTATACCTGTCTGTCAATAAATAATGTGGTCCAGAGGCCTGGCCTGGCCTAGCCTTTGTGTATTATTAGCTGTGGCTTGTGCTTAAAGCACATTTTAGTCAAGTATGCATATTGTAGTCGGCCCTAGGTTTTATAGTCAATGCCTTCATCATTTCTAAAAATAACTTGTTATTAGCCATTTGACTACTATGGTTTGCTCGTCTCCATTATAAACACATTGATTTTTCTAATTTGTGTGTCACTGTTGCTTGCAAATGTAGTTCTGCCTAAATAGAAGCTAGCGTGCTTCAATTGCATAATGCTAAATACATTCTGGCTTCTGAGTGCATTGCAGCCTACAAGTTTTTATGTAAGCATTATTTTTCATCACTTACCAGTCATGTCCCTCAGGTTTCTTTTTTTGATCTCTCCAATTCTCTGTATTTATACATGTTAGTCAATAAATAATGTGGTCCAGAGGCCTTTTCTCATAGATGAAACCATCTTTAGACATTCAAAACATATATTGTTGGAAAGTTCAAGTCTAGAACATATGATCGGGCCATGAAAATCGATATGCATGAATCAATTTATTTACTACCTATAAACATAGTACAAGATGGTTGGGCATTGGGCAGCATTTTCAGAATCAACTCTAAGTGAAGATCTACCTGCCTGGTCTTCCTGTTCTACTATTTAGATATGATAAATGGGTGGTATAGTGCAATTAGTAGGTATTTGAACTAATTATCAGTGCACATTAGTTACTCCATTGATATGATACTACGATGTTATTAATAATTTGAATGAAGAGTCTTTCGGTCTCAAGTTCCTACATCTTTTCCTATCGCAAGTGTTCTTTGGCCCAGAGTATGTGCTTATTTGTCAACGCCAAATACTGACAGATTGTACCGACTTTGACCTAAAATTTCCTTAATGTTCCCTGCCATCTACTAGCTAGCTTGGTAACGAGTTGCAGCATTTGCTAAATTATTGGACAAGGTACTGGATACAAGGCTTCCTTGCACAAGTTGTATGTGTCAACTTGTCAGTGTTGAACAACCATGACCTTGTTAGCTACTACTCTACCTACTCTCGGGCAACTATCCTAGTTCCTGGGTTTAGGTTCCTTGGAGCTCTTACTTTGGGTTTTCTCCTTGTCTCAACCAAGGGTTTTCTAGCTGACTTTAACGTAGATATTCCTTAGAATAGTTGAACCTGAGTGATCATGGAATTCCTTCTCTTGATGTTTGGCAGCTGTAGGATGGAGCAGCATATGCTTTTTCCAAAATGGCCCTGAATACAACAAAGTAAAAAACCCAACTCTGGTATAGTTGCAGGTTGTTTATTGATTTTTGGAGGTTGTGGGTCAATTCAGAGACCCTCAAAACATTTGGGGGCATGAAAGAACTATGTCCCTAGAGCTTTGATCCATGAAACTAGGCCTGGCACCCAATTTTCTGTCAAATTTACTAGCTGAAATTTCACCAGGAAAAAGACAAATTCGAGCCATTTTGAATAAAGAATATCCTATGCTGTTGTAGGACCCTTTAATGCACATTGGGTTCTTCTGTCTTGACAGCAGTCCTTTCAGCTTTCTACCTGTAGCTATTATCATATGGTTTTTATCTGGCCTTTGTTGGCCTCAATCCTTGACTGTGCACTCAAGGAATTTGTATTAACGGTTTCTTTGGCATCCATATTTGGAGTATTTCTAATGTTGCTGCTCTGGTTCTAGTTCATTCAATAACATCTTTCTCACTTACACATTGTAAGCATTCACTTTGGCACAATTCCTAGCTGTCTTCTATCCACCAATTGTATTAACAGTGCACATAGACCCATCTAAAGTCTCTTTAAAAATTTAATCTAAACTCTCATTTAAGCCTTAAAATAATTGCATCTCAATTATTTTATCCCATTTGGTACTTAATATATCTTAAGTTTAGATGGATCTACACTGATTAAATACTTCTCAAGTTGTAGAATGTGTGAAGCAATACTTGGATAAGAGTAATGTTGCACATCATCCCTAGAATGGTAGGTGCCACCTTCAAGTAAGACCCCCAATCATGGGTGTGTCTCCAGACATCTAGGTCCTTGCTAAATCATAATTTTCCTAGTTGGTGTTGGGTTGTGGGCTGTTGGCACTAGCATAGGGTTTGCTAGCCGGATTTTAACATAGAAAATGTTTCTTGTAGCTGCATGAAACACTTTTTCTCAAATTTTGTTGAAGAAAGTGTGAGGAAATGAACCTTGGCACAACGCTCTTGCTGCCCACAATCACTACAACTACACCAAACCCAGATCAAAATGCTCCAAAACACAAGGAAATTGCTTTTCCTTGGCAGGAAACCCCTTTGTTCAAATGCTGTTGAAGCAAGCATGAAAAAGAATGAGAGTCAAATCATTTATTTAGAACAAAAATAGTCTATGACGATTTTCTAAAAGTTTCTTCAATGTGAAACTAGGGTTAATGTCAGATAAAAGCACTTGGCTGATTCCCCATGGTCAACTCCCTAGTCAAAATGCAATCAAAACATGCGAAATCACACCCATTTTGTGTGGAAACTCCAATGAAATGCGACTTGGCATTTCAGAATTGTGAAATACCATCTGAAATTTAATGGAGTAATGGAGTTGGATACTTTGATGACTGACATTATAAACTTTGTTGAAACATTAGCTGGCTATTCTTCTTCATCTATTCTAGGTTGTAGGTTTAAGGTTGCAGTTGGTAGGCAATTTGAGTGACTTGACCAGACTTTGTGAGTTGGACCTTGATCTTGCCAGACGATCCTTAATTTGGCAGCTTTGTATGAACAATGCTCCATTATTGGTGGAAGTATATTTTAACCTTGAGCCCAAGCTGTGGGTTATAAGTATTGGAGTATTGCCAACTGTGGGTTAGGAGTATTGGATTATTGAATGCTAGTACTATTGGAGTTGGAGACTTTGATGACTTCTACTTCTTCTTCCATATACTTCTCTCTAATTTCCAATCTTTTAGCTTTAGACTTGTCTCTCTAATGTCCAATATTTTGGCTTTATACTTGTCTCTACACAAGTCTAATGATGCCTCATTGTGTGTACAAATGCCTCAGAATTATGTGCTCAAAACTATCATAATGATAGGCTTATTAGGATATACAATGGAAAAATATGGCCGGTAGATAATCATTACATCACAGAAGATGGCAGTACATTACATTCCCCCTTAATGACAACTTTGAAAATCCTGGATAAAGTTGCAAAGAGAACTTCAAACTTTGTTGCTGTCAAGGATAAGCTGTTGAGTGGAAAAACGTAGGAAACTGTCATAAGCTGCAACCAGATCCTCAATAAGGTGCAAGAAAAAGAGACCTACTACCGTCGAGAGTCAATGCAGAAAGATCCAGTAATGCTAGCATTCCAATCAGCTACACAGTTAGCTGTGTTTATTTATTTAAATTGGTGCAGAGAGGGTTGAGAATTTGAGAAATACTGTTTGAACCAAATTCACACTCTTTTTGGTGGAGGGGTCAAACTAGACTTATGACTTGGGGCTCCAGGGTCAACCTGACAAATACAAAAATACAACATTACACACATTTTCAAGAAAATTTAAATATTTGGTTGATTGCTATTGAAATTTTATCAATTCAAGCCAACAAATTTATGGGTACTTGCTGGAATTGAATTCTATATACTCTTTGATAGGAACCCATCGAAATTTTGGCTAGAGTTGACCTGTCTAAGTCTGATCAAGACTCGCCATGTCTGGCAAAGTTATGTCAGATCCGGCCTGGAGAAACTGGGTCAAACTTGGGAGTGACAGGTCTGACTAGATCTGGCTGGGTCTGGTATGAACCGATTCGTTTCTGAGTTCGGTTTGGTCTAACTTCCAATTCTGGGTAGACTTGGCCATTTCCTATGACCATGGAGCAGCCAGATAATGAATTTCAAATTTTAGCTGCAAGTATGGACTCTGGAGCCACTAATTAAAAAAATAGGTTCTCAGTTGTGGAGCAAGATGTTGAGAATCCTGGGGTTGCCGAACTAATTTAAGAAAGGAGGCCTATCTCTAGGTTCTGATATCTGTTGATAAGGAGTAGAGATGGAACAAGTTGAGGAAATAGAAAATATATCTTGATATACAGAGGAGGAAACTTTAGGAACTTTTTAGAGAAACACGACATCATATCTCTAATATCAGTATTTCTGGGCCTGTAAGTACAGTTTAAGAATTTTTTTACAATTGCTTGCAAGAATGGAAGGCCTTTCTCCACACAAATAAGACCTGATGTAATTGGTAAAATAATATCTTGAGGAGTTACAATTACAAATGACACCTAGATGAGAGTTACATTCCATTAAATGACAAAATCCATGATAAACAAATTCCACTATAGACAAAACATACAGCAAGACAAAAACTACTGAGGACAAAACTCATTTATATTGCATGATGAGCAATTGATCCCATGGTGTTGATCATAGATCATGCCAATTATTTGATAAAGATCCACATTAGTAATGTGTGTTTGTTTGGGGTAACTGTATATGGCCTGAATCTACTATTTCATTATTTGTTGATCTACTTGAAATGTTATATTCATTTGTTTTTAATGCAGAAAAAGTCTTATAAATGAAATTTGTTTATGGCCAATTTCAGCAGGAAATTTGACATCAGCACCTATTGACGAAGCAATCCGATTGGCAAGTAAAGTGCTATCAAATGCTAAGGACAAGGCCTATAAGAGTATTTTAAAGATGCCCACATTAGCATTGAATGATGGTGAGAAATGCTTTTCAAGATTTATATCAATGAATGGCTTAGTGGGAGATCCTATTTCCTTTGAGAAATAACATACCGAGGTTAACCCTTGGATGCCTGAGGAGAAGGGCATTTTCCAAGGGAAGTTTGCTGCATTTGGTAAGAACTTCAGCAAAATTGCTTATTTTTTGGATCACAAGACTACAACAGACTGTGTTGAGTTTTTCTATAAAAATCAAAAGGCATAAGACTTTATGAAAATAAATAAAATGCATAAACTGCATAATGGAAGAGATTATTCTTGTGTAAGTACTTACCTCACCACCTCAAGAAATAATCAGCATAGAGAGTCGAATGCAGCTTCACTAGATGTATTAAAAGATGCCAGTAATTAGGCAGTGGGTATTCAGCATAAATTGCAAAAGTATGCTGGAAGGCCACTAATGGGCATGCGCTTTGATCATGGAAGATTTACTATTCAGTCTTTCATGGACACATCTAACAAAAGAATAGTCGATTCTGATTTGGACCGTCAAAGCACTGCCGCAGTGGATGTCTTGGAAGGGATATGTGGTGCTTTTTCTTGTGAAGCATTAGGATCATGCATTACTACAACTGGAGTTGATCTATTTGAAAGTATTTAGGAGAAAGGTTTTTCCAGTCAACACAGGAAGAAAAATGCTGATACTAATCATACCATAACATCTGAAGCTGTTTAAAATATTGAAATACAATATTCTTCCGAAGAAAATTGCGAGGACATCAATGTAGATTGGAATGATGATGAAAAGGGTCTTTTTATCAGTGTCGTGGCCATGTTTGGTAAGGATTTTGGAAGAATTTCCCATTATGTCCATTCTAGAATAGAAGTTCAATGTAAGACGTTCTTTAGCAAAGCTCGTAAATGGCTTGGACTTGATGAACAATGAAATAAATACAAGACGATGCTTCTCCTTCAGAGCATTGGCTTGGACTTGATCTTGGTATGTCTTAGGGGCACTTTCCTATAAAAGGCACAATCTTTAAAAAAATCTACATGGGCTATCCGCGATGTCTGAAACCAACTTTGCCCCTCAGCTAAAATGCCTGATGGACGACCATTTTCTCAAACAAAAACCAACCCATATGTCTCACCACTTGATGCAAACTCTGCTACCCACTAACTCATCCAATCTTCTACTTCAAGAAATCATATATAATATTTGAAAAATGTTTGACTGATCTTCAGTCTCAATTATCAACTATTCAACAGGTTACTCAAATCAATTGGTGCCTGGATCCCATATTGTTCATTTCAAAACATTAATCCCTTTCTTTTGAATGACCGTAATCTTTCACAAAGATCAAAGTTATTAATAGATGAAGGAATTCGTAACCCCAATAACCCAGCATAAGCAATTTTAGGAAGATATTTAAAATCCATTGCTAATATAAATGTAATCTCAGGAAGATCTTCAAAAACCTCTGCCAATATACTCTTTAATTTCTATAATCTCATTACCAGTTTCCAATCCAAGACTCGACAAGTGATTCAAACTGCTGTGAGACTCAAAATAAAAACAAAAAGTTCAGCTATGGCCAACTCTGTATCATTCAATCGCAGCAAAAACCCATCAAACACCAAATCCTACTGAAAACATTAACTTGCTGTGCAAAACCCCAAAAAACTCAATTTGGGTTCATTAGTAACGATTGTTTGAGGCCTTGATTATGCAAATCAAAAGTAAGGTTCAAATCCGAGACACTTCCAACACAAACTAAAACATTGAGCTTATTGAAACCCCAAAACCCAGGTCAACTAACAAATAAGACTTGAAAAGAAATAAGAAGAACCTCGTATTAAGGTCGTTTTTCTCCATTTCCCAAGCATCTTTCTGTGAAAAAAATCGATGATTCATTTCTCCAATAATCCAAAAAGAATTTCAGGGTAGATAAAGGAAAAGATGCCTTCAAATAATGAACAATTCAACTTGGCGGTAAAAAACAGGCTCGCGGGAATGTTGTTTTGTCTATACAATGGTCAAATGACAAAATGTCTCAAAAAGTAAAAAGAAATGAGCAAACCACTAAAATATATAATTCTTTCTATCATTGTTTTCAATACTATGATATTATTAAGTAGAATGGTACATGCAATTTTAAGAATTAGTTTCCAGTCTGGGATGGTTTGCCACATCTCAAGTATTAGTGGTTGGCCAATATATGACAAACAAAATTAAACTCTGTCAAATACCTAAACATTAATATTGGTGAAAGTAAGTGTACAAGGCCATTTAAAGTGTAAGGATTAATATTTTCTAAATAAATTTAATAAACATTAATATAGCAACAAAATCCCTTCATTGCTGGACTATTTTCTCCCTTTACTATTAGATTGTTTCTCCCCCTTCACTACTAGAAATATAATGGTAAAAATAAGAGGCCAATTTTCCCATTTAAGTGCATGATAATGTGAGGTAAGTGAAAGATTAGGGTTTGGGGGGAGGAACCCACCCTTCCCTTGTTATTTTTAGCTTTTGTAAGATTAAAATTTAGCATTTTTTTGTAGAGAATGTGGCCCTTGAGAACCCAAAAGAACCAAAAATTACCCAAAAGAACCAAAATGTACCCAAAAGAACCTAAAAACAGGGTTCAAGTACCCATTTGGGGTTAACTTCCCACTTGATAGCTAGGAAGAGCCAAGTACTTCATAAAAGAACACAGTTCATTTGGGTTGTTCTGCATGAAAACATATTCATCGATGGGATTACTAAGGAAATTGTTTGATATGTTAAAGGAAACACTTGTTAAATGGGCTCTGTTACAATAATTAGTTGTCTCAATCTTGATTGCAAACAGTCCCCGAATCTGGAATTTTATCAACCTAAACCATTTCCAATCAGCCGCTGTGTAAAACCCATCCGTTTTCCAACGAAATGAAAAGTAATGTTTTACTGAAACCCAAAATGTTATCACCCCCAATTACGCTTCACCTTGCCGCCATAAATTTCCTCTTGAGATTAAAAAAAAATGAAATGAAAAGGAAAAGAAAAAAGTCGGTAGAATAGAGACCTAATTAAATTATTGTCTTAAAAAATTGTTTCAAAACCACTCCTAGTTTAGTAGTGTATCAAACGTTTTTTATGATGATAGTTAAATTGGTGTCAATAGCTAAGTTGTCATAAATGAGGAGGTCTATAATTTACTAAATTCTAACACGGCAGATGGATTCAGAGAACCCCTCTGAATCCACATGTCGTGTTAGAATTTAGTAAATTGTACAAATTCATTGTCAAAATTGTAATTTTCCATTGCTGGAGTGACACAACTAAAAATAACCAAATAATGACCAATTGTTATGTGGTCATTTTTAGTCTAGATACCTTGTGAACAAATTTGGTCATTTATCTTGGTCTTTTCAGTTTAGTTTTTACACGTGACCAAAAGTGGTCATTTATCTTGGTCTTTTTTAGTTAGCTCACATAAATTTATCAATTTTGGTCATTTATCCCTTGAAAAAAATTGTGGTGACCAAAATTTTTGGTCTCCTGGTCACTAATCTCTCATTTTCGACTAGTGTCATCCTACTCTATCCCTTTAGCTTTATAAATTAAACCCACTCTCCATTTCGAAGGAAGGAAGGACTATGGTACTATTATGCTGGTGGAATTTCTAGGTGATCCATATCATCCTTTGAGAGGTTTACTATCTGGATTTGGAGGCTTGGTTTGGATTGTTGGATGGAAGATTGCAGCGTTAAGGCTAGGTTTTGATGTTTTGTCCTATGTAATTCTATGTATCTCCGTGATTACATTAATACAAATCTCTTTCCATAAACATTGTTGGTGTTAATAATGTTTAGAGATTTCTTCCTCAATTGTTAGCTTAGATCAACTATATGTTTGGATATGCATATGTTGTTTTCTTGTTTCCACTTGCTTGACATGGTTTTGCTATCCCTTTGATTTTATTTCAATGGTTATCTTGTGCTTTTAAAACTAAGTTCGTCTAATTTTACTCAATAAATTCCAATCCTTGTGCTATTTATAAATTGTTTCGTTTCCAGTCCAGTGTATTGAGAAGGACTGTGGAAATTGATCTAGTCACTTGAAACGCCCTTCCTAGTGCTTGATATGTGGCGTTCAAATTCCCATGGTGGCTAGTGGAGCATATAACAATCCGAAAAATGTGGGGCAATGAGGCATCAATCTAAGCTCCCATAAACGCATATTGACTTGAATTTGGGTTTCTCTTGGACCTTGCTTACGCTCTATCTTAAATCTGTCCAGGTGGTGGATCTCCCATTATGTTTATGCACTGACTGCAACTCAAATCATACAAAGAAGAGAAACTTGCAAATGTGGATTTAAATGGCAACATACTAAAGGGAACTAGATTTTGGAGTTCTATTCATGGGGTAGTTGATATGAAATAGTCAAAGTGTGTTGTGTGTTGTATGATAAACTCAAGATATCGGGGGCATGGACTTAAAGTAGGCCATTTGGGTTTTCAGATATTTTCTTAAATGATGAAGCTTTGTTTGAAAACTAGTGGAGAATTAATATAATATATGTTTATGTGAAACAAATATTGTAATTTTGTGGTCATTGAAACATGTTTGATTTTAGCTTCATTAAGTCTATTTGAGTTTAGTATTCCTGCATTATGAGCTTCCAAGAGTGGTTTTGTTTATGAAGTTTGTGTGGTTGCATGGTGTTTTAGAGCTTGTCAATTGCTTGGGGATTGTGTGGCTTGTATAGAAGTTTTGGAATTAGTGTATGCTTCTTTGTTTTGGTTCTATTCTTGCAATGGTGTTTTATATTAAAATATTGTATTGAGGTTGATACAATCTTGGTAATAAGTAGAGTTTTCTTTGTTTTGTGTCCATGTTGGGTATGGTAAATTAATCTAAGAAATCTCTCATTTGATGGATTCTACATAGAACCTATGGCTTTGGGTTCAGTATTTGAAATATTTTACAAGGATACTTATTGGGTCACTTTTAGGGTTTCTTTATTTCTTGTCCATGCTTATATCTCTTACCCCCCTGCACTATGGAATGAATCAAAAAAATGGTATTGCAGAAAAACCATTGACAACATTTTTTGGGAGCTCTTCGGATTCCATGGTGCAATGAATAGGGAGGAAACAAAAGCCTCCCATAAAGCCCTTAGGATCCACACATCATACATCAAATGCCAATATGTAGACATTAAATATCAAGCCTATTTCCTTTGAAGTCCCTGTGGGATACACTCTTGTTAAAGGTTCACTTAGAATATGGTTGGCAAGCAGAAAAGGAGAAATAAGACAAAGGATGGGGAAGAGGTTAAGGATGTCTCTCACAAGAGCCACGTTATAGGAGATCAATGGTGTTAATGTTCCATGCTTTAGTCCAGAGCATTGCACAAAAAGATGAAAATACAAATCTATAAGATAATCCAAAATCCAAAAAAATATTCTAGAAGGTGTCATATAGGTTGAAATCGTTTTAGAAAAACCTTTGTAAGAGTCTTGTAGGATATGTTCCTAGAGTAAAACTTGGAGAAATGTTCAAGTCTGGATGTATGTTGAATAGGTTTGCATAGACCTCTTTAGGGATGTATATATTGTCTAAAGCATGAAGAAGCATGCCACATGGTGCCACCGGCTATTAGAATTATTAGCATTTCCTCTTCTTGATGTTATGAAGACAATATTAACAACATACATGTGATAATATATTCATGGTGAGGAGTGAATGCTCATGATAGGAGCAATAAACAAATTTATGATGAGGAGCTCACTCCCAAGGATGTAGCCCTAAGGAATAGCTATGTGAGGAAACAACATGATATATTAGTCCGATCATGTGAGGAGTTACCTTTTGAGTATATTATGTATGATGGACTCTACAGTGAAGAGGCCCTCATGGTTAGAAAATGGAAAAGAAACATGATATCAGGTGCATAAATTCAAACTATGAAAAAACAATTTCAACCTCCTCTAGTTTCTGACATTGTCCAAATTATAGGCAGCTCACATATTAAGAAAGCACGTGTAATCAAGGAAGACATTAGGGAATGAAACACAAATTTAGTATAGGCTATGTGAATTCTATAGGAAATATCCATACTCTTAATGATTTCAAATAATTCCTTACTATGCAATATCTAGATTGGTTGCGTAAACCATAATTGCTAGAAGGTTTTCATTGTATTGGGGGGTGTATTGATGCTAAGAACTGTGTTTGTGTTAGAAGAAACGAGTAAGAATTTCTTTAGAGAGAAAATGCGACACTTTTAAAATCTAAGACAATAGTATATGGGGGTGGAAGTGAATGTACATGCTGCCCATAGATAGGCATATATAGGCTTGTTGAAGATGGCTTGGAGCATGAGCTTTATATCTTAAGGACTCAAAATAAGGATTGAGGAGTTAAGACAATAGAATCCATACAGGAAGTTTAATTTATTTCTGAGTATACAAGTAGATCCCTCCCTCAACAACACAATGACTAAATTTAGCTTAGTGAGTTGTTATGGGAGGGATCTACAACGAAATGACTTGTGTACATAAATAAATGGACCTCTGTGTATGAATTCCAATGTCAAAACTCCTCAGTCCTTATTTGGAGTCCCAAAAATATCAAACTTGTGCTTCAACCCATGTTAAGAAATCCTGCATGTGTATGTTGGTGAGTATATAAATTTAGGACAACACTCATACACCCGTACACTATTTTCATTTCTTTAACAAATGTCACATCAGATCTGTAAGGAAATTCTTGTCTATCTCTTCTAACACAAAAAATGTTCGGCTAGTGGAGCATCTAGCGATCTAGAAAACGTAGGGTACTGAGGCATGAATCTAAGCTCCCATGAATTCATATTGACTTGAATTTGGGTCTCTCTTGGACCTTGCTTACACTCTGTCTTAAATCTATCGAGGTGGTGGATATCCCATTACGTTTATGCATTGACTACATCTCAAATCATATTACGAAGAGAGACTTGCGAATGTGGATTTGAATAGCAACAGACTAAAGGGAAGTAGTGAGTGTGTTGTGTTTTGTATGATAAACTCAAGATATGGGGGGCATGGACTTAAAGTAGGCCATTTGGGTTTTTAGATATTTTTTTAAATGGTGAAGCTTTTGTTTGAAAACTAGTGGAGAATTAATATAATATGTGTTTATGTGAAACAAACATTGTAATGTCGTGGTCATTGAAACAAGTTTGATTTTGGTTCGATTAAGTTTGTTTGAGTTTAGTATTCTTGCATTACCAGCAGCCAGGATTGGTGTTGCTTATAAAGTTTGTGTGGTTGCATGGTGTTTTAGAGCTTATCAATTGCTTGGGGATTGTGTGGATTATATACAATATTTGGAATGAGTGGATGTTTATTTTTTTGGTTCTATACTTACAATGGTGTCTTATATTAAAATATTGTATTAAGGTTGATACAATTTTGGGAATAAGGAGAGGTTTCTTTGTTTTGTGTCCATGTTGGGTACGGAAAATTGGTCTAAAAAAACATGGATTCTACATAGAACTTGTGTCTTTGGGTTCAGTACTTGAAATATTTTACAAGGATACTTATTGGGTCACTTTTAAGGTTTCTTTCTTTCTTTTCCTTACTTATTTCTCTTCCCCTTCTTCACTATGGAGTGAATAAAAAAAAATGGTATTGCAGAAAAACCACTGATAACATTTTCTAGGAGCTCTTCTCATGCCATGGTGCGATGAATGTGGATGAAACAAAAGGCTCCCATAGATTAGGATCCACACATCATACATCAATTTATAATATCAAGGAATTATATGTCAATCATATTTCCTTTGAATTCCTTGTGGGATACTCTCTTGTTAAATGTTGAATCATGAATATGGTTGGCTAAAAGAAAAGGAGAAATAAGCCAAATGTTGGGGAAGAAGTTAAATGTCTCTCACAAGAGCCACATGATAGGATATCAATGGTGTTAATGTTCCATGCTTTAGTCCATAGAGTCACACAAAAAGATGGAAGTACAGATCTATATGATGATCCAAAATCCAAAAAATTATTCTAGAAGCTATCATATAGGTTGAAATCATTTTGGAATAACCTTTGCAAGAGTCTTATAGAACTTGTTCATAGAGTAGAAGTTGGAGAAGTGTTCAAGTTGATGTATTTTGAATAGGTTTGCATAGACCTATTTAGGGAGTTATATATTATCTAAAGCATGAAGAATCCTTCCACATGGTGCCACTGGCTATTAGAATTATTAGCATTGCCTCTTCTTGAGGTTATGAAGACAATATTAACAACATAGATGTGATAATATATTCATGGTGAGGAATGAAGACTCATAATATGAGAAAGAAAAATATTTATGATGAGGAGCTCACTTCAAGGAATGTAGGCCTAAGGAATAGCTATGTGAGGAGACAACATGTTAGATTAGTTCCATATGGTGATTTCTTCAGCTTGGTATGTGCAAATCTGAACTGGGTGATGATTAATTGGATAACAAAATATACTGTTAAATCTAAAAAATTATAAAAAAAAACATTCCACAATATGTTGATGCATGTCTCTTCTATAAAAAATCCAAATGAATCAACATCAAGTGCATACAAGAGTTTGTTGTGTGAAATGTCATTTTCTTCTAGAACTTACTCTTTTGGAATGTAGCTATTGATTTGTTCTTTTAAATGTTGGTATGAAAGTTTTCAAATGTGTCTAGATTGATACATACAATGCCGAAAATAATAAATCTCTTATTGGTGCATATACCAAGTGACGTGTGGATATAGAGCACCTTCCTTTAATAGATGTTGTGAAATCATGTTCATACAAAAAATGTCTAGAAGGATAAAAAAGATTACAGTAGAGTATTACAAGTATTGTATGTGAATTTATTCAATATAACTCTATTCCTCATTTAAAATATGAAAAATATGTGGAATTTTGTTGTTTTGGTTTGGTATTATACAAGGCCTTTCATGATTTTTGCAAAGATAAATGGCACACAAATGACGAGATACTATAGAATTGGGAAAATTTCTAATGCATACCTTGTCATGTTGATTCCAATCCATTTCCTCCAATTGAACAAGTGCAATCCAATAATAACAAGAAACTCCAAATCGAGAGATTCTAGGGAGCACGAGTGGAAGATGATTTGTGGATTGTATAAGAATAAATTTATTGACTAAAATGAGTTTCAGATACTTGGAAATAGGGATCATGATGTTATTTATAAATATAACACTAATATTAATTATAAAGACACTTCTAATCATGTCATTTATTTCATATGTCGAAAGAAAAAATTGAATTCTTCTTACTAACAAGCATTCAAACTGTTATTCATTTGAGATCCGAGGTTTCAAGAAATGAGAAATTACGATATTATCCTTGTCCATTATAGAAAAGAGATTGTCCAGGAAAGTCACATTTGATTGGAGCTATTAAAAATACTATTGAAATAGAGTCTCTACAAGAGAGGAGTCCATTACTCTTGTTGGCCCATAGAAGAATAACATCTTTCAATATATCAATAGAAACAATTCATATACCAATTAAAGAGATAATTCATTTACAAGGATCATGTTGAATTACCTTGCAACAAAAGATGAAATATGTAAATTATATCATAATAGATGAAATGAGCTTTATTGGAAGAAATATCTTGATTAAAATTGATTCAATACTTAGACAAGCTTTCCCATAAAAGCCAATATTACTTTTGGTGGAAGGAGAATTATATTGTTTTGTGATTTGGGGCAATTGCAACCTAACATGGATAAATATATATATTCATCTAAAGGTATTTCAAAATAATTATGGAACTCATTCACAATAGTTGTGAACCTAGATACCCTATTTCGACAATATGGAAAAAAAACAATGAGAAAAAATGTTTTTGTTACTTGTTGATGAATATTAAGGATACACTACCAATGATGGAAGGAAAGAAACTATTTATGACTAGTACACATACTTTGTTGGATGCTACCACAAAAGGATCCATTGATAAGGCTATACATTTATTTTCAACAAATGATGATGTACACCATCATAATAAGTGTTGTATACAAAATGTGAATTGCCTCATTGTAGCAAGGGGTACTACAACACCAAGAAGCAAGTATTATGCAGAAACAAATGAGGATGACTTGAAATTTGAGTTACGTATTGAATTTGGAGCTATGGAAATGGTTACATCAAACATATGGACATATACACGAATCATCAACACTACTCTTGGAGATGTCAAAAAAATGTGTATAACCCTATAACATTACCCCTGCAACCACCAACATATGTGTTAGTAAGATTTAATAAATATGGGTGGTTGCATGTGATGAATCGATCCCTCAAACTATTCTATGACACCAATTGAAATATGCAATAAATATTTCTATTGAAACATGCATGAGGGTTAACAATCCATAAGTCACAAGGATTCACATTAAAAAAACAACAATTAAAATTTTGAAGCAAGAATGATAGGGTATGAAATTTACTATAATATCTCAAGCTAACTCTTTGAATGGTTTTTTATTTCAAGATCCCTTTTCATATGATCAGTATGTAAAGATGACAAAAGTAGCAGGTGTGCCTATTCTAAAAGGTTAACACAATAGATTGAGACTGATTTCTGTGTAATCTATTTATTATTATTTATACACATCTTCTTAATTTCTTACTATTCACACTCTTCATTATTCTAAATTATTATTCATCTTATTTTTCAATTAACTTTTGAAGTTTCCTTTTACATACATCATAGTCATCATCATCATCATATACAAATTTAATGTGACCCCTTGAGACTTCAAGTATCCTAGATCCACCAGACTCGAGATCCGCCATGCAAAGAGAAGGATCAAATACTTTGAGGTGCAAAATTTCTCAACAAGAGATAGAAATTAAAGAAGCAGATTGCAAAACTAAGGACTTGATCCCTCTCAACCCATGATAGATACTAAATTTCTATGGATTTAGGTTGGTTATAATATAATTGAAAAGTCATTTTCTTTACATTTATAAAACTATATATCTTATTTGTTTAATTTTCAATTTATGATAATATTAATTATCCCTTCAAATTTTAAGTATATATTATAAGTATTCAAAATGTCTCGATAAAATACCTTTATAAACATATGAGTTTTCAATAAATAATGAGCTAATTCAATAAATTAATATAACATTAATTGTTTCACTTTTGAAGACCCCATTGGTCACAAGAGGAAAAGAGGAGTTCCACAACAATCCAGTGATCATCCTTTCTGAATGCAGGCACTATGTTTAGTCATAGTGTTGGAGCACTATGTTTCATCATCCATTGAGCATTCAATTAAACAACAAGTTCAGGTCTATGACAAAGGGGTACAATTTCATGTGCATCAAGTTAAGTATTATAACTCAAACACAACCCTCAAATAATTAGTAAAACATGTATCTTGTATACATGACCTTGTTTGTAATCAGCTACTAGTCATCTAGGTCATTTCCAACTACACAATAATTCTAATTTCTTAAAAAAAAACACCCACAAACAACTAATGGTCACCCAGCATTCAATTTCATTAGATTAGAAAAAAAATTATGATACTTTCTTATAAACCTACATGAATTAAAATACTATGTAAATTGTAATGGGCCATGGCCTTAGTATTGATGTGTGGGTGTGAAATAATATTACTTTTTGATGAAATAGCAGAGGTTGTTATCCTTGTGATGTGTTCAATGCTTATCTCGTGCTTTTAAAACTAATTCTTCAAATTTTGCTCAAAACATTCCAATCCTCATGCTCTTTATAAACTGTTTGGTTTGCAATTCCTATTCACTTGAAACACCCTTCTTAGTGGCGGATACGTGGTGTTGATTGTTAGATCGATTGATCTCCATTTCATCAATCTCATTTGATTGTCAGATCTAACAATCTAACGAAAAGGAGACCAAAAGAAATAAGCAATGGCCGATAAAGATAGTGCAAGTACTGTTGTAATTGTTTAATTTATTTGATCGACAATCTAAATCTAAATATGATGTGTTTTTATTGGAAAAAAAATCTGATTACTGCATTAATATTGATTTGTTTTGTTTTTTAATGTTTGATTGCAAAATAAAACAACACTACTCAAGGTATGTCGTCTACTCCAAGATGGAAACCAACATTACAGCAAAAAGAAATACTTTAACATATATACATAAATGTTATGAAGTCCTCCACACTCGAAGATATAGAAAGAATAACTTTACTTCTACAAAATTCATGGAAGAGTTGAAGGAATCCTGATGGACACCGAATATTGGAATCGTGATTGCAATATTGTCTGCCCATCATGATTCCTACAACTCTTCCATGGTTTTTTTAGAACTAAAGTGATTCTCTCCATATTTTCCAACATGGGCCACTTCATGACATTTCTGTATATATGTTCAAGTATTTCTTTCTACTGTAATGTTGGTTTCATCTTGGAGTAGACGGCATACAACAAAAATAAATACTTTAACATATATACAGAAATGTCATGAAGTCCACGGTGGAAGAAATAGAAAGAATCACTTTAGTTCTACAAAATTCATGGAAGAGTTGAAGGAATCCTGATGGCGAGTGGATATTGGAATCATGATTGCAATATTGGTTGCCCATCACGATTCCTACAACTCTTCCATGGTTTTTCTAGAACTAAAGTGATTCTCTCTATATCTTCCAAGGTGGTCCACTTCATGACATTTCTGTATATATGTTCAAGTATTTCTTTCTTCTATAATGTTGGTTTCATATTGGAGTAGACCACATACAGCAAAAAGAAATACTTTAACATATATACAGAAATGTCATGAACTCGTCCACGGTGGAAGAAATAGAAAGAATAACTTTAGTTCTACAAAATTCATGGAAGAGTTGAAGGAATCCTGATGGCCAGCCGATATTGGAATCTTGATTGCAATATTGGCTGGCCATCAATATTGCTACAACTCTTCCATGGTTATTTTAGAACTAAAGTGATTCTCTCTATATCTTCCAAGGTGGGCCACTTCATGACATTTCTGTATATATGTTCAAGTATTTCTTTCTGCTGTAATGTCGGTTTCATCTTGGAATAGACGGCATAAAGAAAAAACAAATACTTTAACATGTATACAGAAATGTCATGAAGTCGTCCACGATGGAAGAAATGGAAAGAATCACTTTAGTTCTACAAAATTCATGGAAGAGTTGAAGGAATCCTGATAGCGAGCGGATATTGGAATCGTGATTGCAATATTGGTTGGCCATCACAATTCTTACAACTATTCCATGGTTTTTTAGAACTAAAGTGATTCTCTCTATATCTTCCAAGGTGGGCCACTTCATGACATTTCTATATATATGTTCAATTATTTCTTTCTGCTGTAATGTCGGTTTCATCTTGTAGTAGACGGCATACAGCAAAAGGAAATACTTTAACATATATACAGAAATGTCATGAAGTCGTCCACGGTGGAAGAAATAGAAAGAATCACTTTAGTTCTACAAAATTCATGGAAGAGTTGAAGGAATCGTGATGGCTGGCGGATATTGGAATATTGATTGCAATATTGGTTGGCCATCACGATTCCTACAACTCTTCCATGGTTTTTTTAGAACTAAAGTGATTCTCTCTATATCTTCCCGGGTGGGCCACTTCATGACATTTATGTATATATGTTCAAGTATTTCCTTCTACTGTAATGTTGGTTTCATCTTGGAGTAAACAAAATACCTTCAGTAATATTATTTTCTGCAATCAAACATTAAAAAGCATGAGTAAATCAATATTAATGTAGTACTCACCTTTTTTTCCAATAAAAGTTCAACATGTTTAGATATTCAATAAAATAAATTGAACTATTAAAACAATACCTACAATACCTTTAATGGCCATGGCTTATTTTTTTGGTCCCCTTTTCGTTAAATCCCTCAATCTGATAATCAAATGAGACTGATGAAATGGAGATCACTGGATCTGACAATCAACTCCACGTATCAACCACTACTAAGGGTGTTTCAATGGGTGTCAGTGAGGCATGAATCTTTCTTCCTTCTAAGCTGCCTTGAACGTATATTGAGTCGAGTTTGGGTCTCTCTTGGCCCTTGCTTACACTTTGTCTTAAATCTATCCAGGTGGTGGCTATCCCATTATGTTTATTCCCTGAGTGCAACTCAATTCATATAAAGAAGAGCAACTTGCAAATGTGGATTCTAATCGAAACAACCTAAAGGGAACTAGATTTTGGAGTTCTATTCATGGGGTAGTTGATATGAAATAGTGAGTGTGTTGTATCATAAACTCACAGTGCAAATTCAAGATATCGAGAGCATGGAATTAAGGTAGGCCATTTGGGTTTTTAGATAGTTTGTTGAATGGTGAAGCTTTTGTTTGAAAACAAGTGGAAAATCAATATAATATTTGTTCATGTGAAATAAATATTGTAATTTTGTGGTTATTAAAACATGTTTGATTTTAGTTCCATTAACTCTATTCGAGTTTAGTCTTCTTATTTTACCAATTGCCAAGTAGAGGTTTTTTTGTTTTGTGTCCATGTTGGGTATGGAAAATTGGTGTAAGAATCCTCTCATTTGATCGATTCTACAAAGAACTTGTGGCTTTGGGTTCATCTTTTGAAATATTTTATAGTGCTACTTATTGGGTTAGGTTTAGCTTATTTTTATTTCTTGGCCTTGCTTAAATTTCTCTTGGGCCTTCTGCACTATGGAGTGAATCCCACAAAAAGGTATTGTAGATTGACAACATTTTCTCGTAGCGCTTCTCATGCTATGGTGCAATGAAGAGGGTGAAAACAAAAGGCTCCCATAGATCTCTTACACTCCACACATCATAAATCAAGCACTAATATGGATTTATATGTCAAGCCTATTTCCTTTGAATTCCATGTGGGATACTCTATTGTTAAGGTGGCCTTAGAATATGGGTGGCTCGGGAAAAGGAAAAATAAACCAAAGGATGGGAAAGAAGTTAAAGATATCTCTCACAAGAGCCACATGATAGGGGGTCAATGGTGTTCATTAGAGGAAATTTCAACTCAAAATGGGCCTCCTAAAATGAACTACTAAAATAATAGTTAAAATAATAAAATAATATTTATTAATTTTGGAGGAAGAAAAGAAAAAAAAACTACCTTTTTGTTTGTATTTTTGACATATCTCCCCGTGTTTTTACTCAAATTTCGATTAAGAGAGCTCGTTGGATATGGAATTAAATTCTGCATCCAATGAGTACCCACTCGGCATACTTTTGATGGACCCCGCTACCCAAAAAAAAGAAATACCTAAAAATATGGAATGATGATGTCAAGAAATACCTATTTCAAATTTAAAGCAATTTCATTGGCTAACACATGATGACATGGAATTTGAATAAAAGTTAAAAGGCTCATTTTGAGTTGAAATTTCCTCTAATGAATGTTCCATGCTTTAGTCCCTAGAGTCCCCCAAAAAGATGAAAGTACAGATCTATAGGATGATCCAAAATCCAAAAAATTAGTCTAGAAGGCATCATATAGGTTGAAATCATTTGGGAAATACCTTTGCAAGAGTCATGTAGGATGTGTTCCTAGAGTAGAAGTTGGAGAAGTGTTCAAGTATGGATGTATGTTGAATAGGTTTGCATAGACCTCTTTAGGGAGGTATATATTATCTAAATCCTCAAGAAGCATGCCACATGCTGCCACTAGCTATTAGCATTATTAGCATTGCCTCTTCTTGAGGTTATGAAGACAATATTAACAACATACATGTGATAATATATTCATGGTGAGGAGTGAATACTCATGATAGGAGCAAGAAATAAATTTATGATGATGAGCTCACTTCAAGTAATGTAGCCTTGAGGAATAGCTATGTGAGGAAACAACATGTTAGATTAGTCCGGTCATGTGAGGAATTACCTTTTGTGTATATTATGTATGATGGACTCTACAGCAAACACGCCCTCATGGTTAGAAAATGGACAACCAGCATGATATCGGATGCATAAATTTAAACTAGGAAAAAACAATTTCAACCTCCTCTAGTTTCTCACATTGTCCATATTAGAGGAGGTTCACATGTTAAGAAAACACGTGTAATCAAGCAAGATATTGGGGAAGGACACACAAATTTCGTATAGAATTTGTGAATTATATAGGAAATATCCTTACTCTTAATGATTTCAAATACTTCCTTTCTATGCAATATCAAGATTGGTTGCATATACCATAATTGCTAGAAGGTTGTCACTTTATTGGAGGGTGTACTGATGCTGGTCATGTGTTTGTGTTAGAAGAAATGAACAATAATTTCTTTAGAGAGCCAATGGGACAATTGTTAGAGCTAAGAGAGTAGTATATGTGTGTGGCATTGAATGTACATGATAGGCACATATAGGCTTGTTGAAGATGGCTTGGAGCATGAGATTTAGATCTTAAAGACTCCAAATAAGGATTGAGGAGTTAAGACAATAGAATCCATACATGAAGGTGCATTTAATTTTGAGTAGACAAGTAGATCCCTCCCTCAACAACTCAATGGATAAATTTATCTTAGTGAGTTTTCTTGGGAGGGATCTACAACAAAACCAAAACCACTTGTGTACATAAATAAATGGACCTTTGTGTATGAGTGCCAATGTAACTCCTCGATCCTTATTTGGAGTCCCTAAAATCTCAATCTTGTGCTTGAACCCATGTTAATAAATCCTACATGTGTAAGTTGGTGAGCATCTAAATTTAGGACTACACTCATACACTACTATCATTGCTTTAACAAATGTCGCATTGGCTCTGTAAGGAAATTCTGTTTTATTTCTTCTAACACAGAAACTATTCTCAACATAAGTACTTCCTCCAAGACAACCACATCCTTCTAGCAAATGTTTTTGGAACCAATCTCGATATTGCACAATAAGAAGGTATTTCAAATCATAAGAAGATGAGCATTGTCTACAAAATTTACAATGCATTTAGGAAATTTGTGTGGTCCTTCCCTAATGGCTTCCTTGTATACACTTGTTTTATGAACATTTAAACTGTCATTAAACAAGACAATGTGAGAAACTACAGGAGGATGATCTTGTTTCTGCCTTAGTTTGAACTTAAGCACCAATTACCGTGCTTATCGTTTTTCTAATGAGGAATTACCTACAATGTAGAGTACTCATACCTATGCATAGAATGCAATTCATCACATGACTAGATTAGTCTAACATGGTCTTTTTTAATCTAGTTATTCTTCACTACTGCATTCTATGGAGTAAGTTCATGATCATATATCAGTTTCTTGCTCCTCTCATGATAATTACCATGTTAGTGTCTCTGTTGTAAATATTGTTTTAGTAACTTTAAGAAAATATACTATTGGTAGCCAATAGCACAAGGTGGGGTTTATTCTACTGCATTCCATGGAGTGAGTTCATGATCATATATCAGTTTCTTGCTACTCTCATAAGAATTACCATGTTAGTGTCTCTGTTGTAAATATTGTCCTAGTAACTTTAGAAAAATACAGTGTTGATAGCCAATAGCACAAGGTGGGGTTTCTATAGGCCTTACTAGATAATATTTACCTGCCTAAAGTAGTCTACTAAAGACTATATTGCCTAAAGAGGTCTATGCAAAACCTTTATTGCTTAGCAGCAATGAAAACTGGGAGGCATATCGAACTTCTAATCGAGGAACATATCTTTAATGAATCATGAATCTTAAAAAGATTTCAACCTATCTGGTGCAGGGCAGGGTGGAATAACGTTTTGTTTTTGGGATCATCTTCTAAATCCATAGTCTCGTGTTTATGTGCCACCACTGACCTCCTATAGTATATCTATCATCTTTCCAATCCTTTAGCGCATTTCTTCTTTTTGTCTTGCACGGGATATTCTCAGTCCACCTCTAACAACATATTATTCAGAAGACAATTCAAACTAAATG
Organism: Pseudotsuga menziesii; assembly: GCA_001517045.1. Taxonomy (NCBI): domain Eukaryota; kingdom Viridiplantae; phylum Streptophyta; class Pinopsida; order Pinales; family Pinaceae; genus Pseudotsuga; species Pseudotsuga menziesii. The sequence goes on from LPNX010634764.1 coordinate 119,120, forward strand.
GGCCTGACTTTTAATACCCTCATAATACATATTGACCTTTGAACAAGTTCCTTTTAACATATGCGTTTTTTACTATATTAGGTTAAATATTGCGTCTCTGCTGCATGCGGGCGAATTAAACTCTTGGGCTTTGATCAGGGAGCTCTTTAACAATGGGTTGTCAGTGTGATGGGCTATGTCCCTGGCAAAATGCTGCGACAGGTCTTCTTCAGTAATACCGTAGCTGATATTAATCTTCACATGTGGATCTGACAGATCTTCGCACATGGCATCTTGTACAGTTTTGCAGGTCTTGAATTCTCGCACTAAGTAGAGCACGCCGTGTTACTAAGTGAATACAACTTTCCATATGGCGATTTCTTCCCCTTGATATGTGCAAACATGCATCTCAACAGCCTATCCTTTAGCATGGACGCTAGATTGTCTAAAATGCTGTACAAAGACACACTTTGATTGGGACTCTCTTTACAATTTCAAAGATGGGGGCATAGCACGGAGTTTACAGTGATTTCAGATGATCAATAGAAGCAGATCAATAACAGCATATCGGCACACTATACATCATCATTGCAATCATGGAGCACTCAAGGCAACAATAAACAACTTTTCACAGCAGATTCATAACTCCTAACTCCTACAGTGGACAGTATACAACTTCTGCAAAGGAAAAAAATTCATAAACAAAATCTCTATTGTATACCTTACTGTACTGAGAACTAACATATCACAAAAACCTGATTATCTTGGGCTTGCATTGATGGAGCTAAAGATTAAACTTCTCACTGGAGTAAAAGATTAACCTTGCTATGAAACCATGATAAAAACTAGAAAAGAAATAGAGATTGAACACAACAACAATGAATATAAAGATAATGAGATATAAAAATTATAAGCGGGTAATCAGGCTTCAATGACTTTGATTCAGTTGTATTTGTAACAGAAAACTATATAAAAAGATTTTAACTGACAACTTCTGTTCTTCCAACATTTATCAGCTCCATGTACTTCATTTATATTTATTGATTGCAGATAATGAATAACAGCAGAGATCTCACACAATAAACATCATCATCATTGCAATCAATAAATATAAATGAAGTGCTACATTTATATTTATTGATTAAAGATTAGCCTTGCTATGAAACAATGATAAAAGCTAGCAAAGAAATAGAGATTGAACACAACAGCAGTGAATATAAAGATAATGAGATATAAAAATTATAAGCGGGTAATCAGGCTTCAATGACTTTGATTCAGTTGTATTTGTAACAGAAAACTATGTAAAAATATTTTAACTGACAACTTCTGTTCTGTCAACTCCACGTACTTCATTTATATTTAGTGATTGCAGATAATGAATAAAAGCAGAGATCTCACACAATAAACATCATCATCATTGCAATCATGAAGCACTAAAGCAACAATAAACATCGTTTCACAACATATTCATAATTCCTACGGTATACACTATATTACAGCCTTCCACAAAGAAAAACAGAGCAAAATCAAAGTCTCTACTCTATCCCCTACTGTACAGAGAACTAACACATAACATAAACTTTATTATCTTGGGCCTCAACTGAGGGAGTTAAAGATTAGACTTGTCCCTCAAGTTAGGGATTAGAGTGCTCAGATACCATGATAAAAGCTAATAAAACAATAGAGATTGAAAACAACATACATTGAATAGAGAGATACTGAGAGATAGAAATTATAAACAGGTAATCACGCTCCAATGAATTCGATTCAGTTGTATTTGTGACGGAAATTTATATGAAAAGCTTCTAACCGACTATTTCTGTTTTGCGGATATTCACTAATGAACATTAGAGTCCATTACAGCGCTTAATGCTTGTTTTAGCAGATTAACCTACATGCTGAATCCCCATCTCGGATTGACTAAGACCCCATGATACGGCCACACAAACTTGATAAAGAAAACCACCCGTTAGACTAAACGTGGTAACCCAGTTAGACTAAACCCAAATCGACTTAAACCAACTGAAATCAAACATTATTCAATGACCATTCGTTTTCAAGAAAATAGTTAGCTATTCAACAAAATATAAAAAACCCCAAAGACAATACCTTAAGTTCATGCCCCTGATAGCTTGAGTATGCGCAGTGGCTCTCTCGAGCGTGCAGAGGTTCGCTTAGTTTGTTAACTGTCCAATGGCCTTCCATGAAAACAACTCCTATTAAGTTCATAGAGCACGCAGAGCTCCGCTTAGTTTGTTAAGTGGCTCTCTCATTCAGCACGCAGAGCTCGACTTAGTTTGTTAAGTTAGCTATCCAATGGCCTTCCATTAAAACAGCTCCTCAATCTAGTTCGCCGCAGTCTGTTGGCATTCAAATCGACCCTGCACTGATTTACTCAGAGATGTGTATTTTAAAGAGGTTAAAATTAGGGTTGGCTTCACATATTTGAGGTGAACACATAAAATGAAACCATGGGCCACTAAACATCATGTGAGCGCATCAACGTGGACAGTTTCAAGAAACTCAGTTCTTCTATTTGCTTCTCTCGAGTTTGAATTGAGTTGGACTGAGCAAGTTTGAATTGAACAGCCAGGAATTTAAGCGCGGTGCGACTTAAATTGGAGTGAGCATTTATAATTTACTTGGGGTGCCATAACATGAAGTCAATTATATTGTTGGTGTAATAATTAGTTATAATTTAAAAGACCAATCTTTGGAATGAGTGGATGTTTCTTTTTTTGGTTCTATACTTACAATGGTGTTTTATATTAAAATATTGTATTAAGGTTGATACAATTTTGGGAATATGTAGAGGTTTCTTTGTTTTGTGTCCATGTTGGGTATGGAAAATTGGTCTAAAAAACCATGGATTCTACATAGAACTTGTGTCTTTGGGTTTAGAACTTGAAATATTTTACAAGGATACTTATTGGGTCACTTTTAAGGTGTCTTTCTTTCTTGTCCTTCTTTATTTCTCTTCCCCTTTCTCACTATGGAGTGAATCCAAAAAAATGGTATTGCATAAAAACCATTGATAACATTTTCTAGGAGCTCTTCTCATGCCATGGTGCAATGAATATGGATGAAACAAGAGGCTCCCATAGATCGCTTAGGATCCACACATCATACATCAAACACTAATATGAAGGAATTAGATGTCAAGCATATTTCCTTTGAATTCCTTGTGGGATACTCTCTTGTTAAATGTTGAATCATGAATATGGTTGGCTAAAAGAAAAGGAGAAATAAGCCAAATGTTGGGGAAGAAGCTAAATGTCTCTCACAAGAGCCACATGATAGGAGATCAATGGTGTTAATGTTCCATGCTTTAGTCCATAGAGTCACACAAAAAGATGGAAGTACATATCTATATGATGATCCAAAATCCAAAAAATTATTCTAGAAGCTGTCATATAGGTTGAAATCATTTTCGAAAAACCTTTGCAAGAGTCTTATAGAACTTGTTCCTAGAGTAGAAGTTGGAGAAGTGTTCAACTGAATGTATGTTGAATAGGTTTGCATAGACCTCTTTAGAGAGTTATTCAAACTATTATTCATTTGAGATTCGAGGTTTCAAGAAATGAGAAATTACGATATTTTCCTTGTCCATTATAGAAAGAGATTGTACATGAAAGTCACATTTGATTGGAGCTATTAAAAATACTCTTGAAACAGAGTCTCTACAAGAGAGGATTCCATTACTCTTGTTGGCCCATAGAAGAATAACATCTTTCAATATATCAATAGCAAGAATTCATATACCAATTAAAGAGATAATTCATTTACAAGTATCATGTTGAATTACCTTGCAAAAAGAGATGAAATATGTAAATTATATCATAATATATTACATGAGATTTATTGGAAGAAATATATTGATAAAAATTGATTCAATACTTAGACAAGCTTTCCCATAAAAGCCAATATTACTTTTGGTGGAAGGAGAATTATATTGTTTTGTGATTTGGGGCAATTGAAACCTAACATGGATAAATATATATATTCATCAAAAGGCATTTCAAAATAATTATGGAACTCGTTCACAACAGTTGTGAACCTAGATACCCTATTTCGACAATATGGAAAAGAAACAATGAGAAAAAATGTTTTTGTTATTTGTTGATGAATTTTAAGGATACAACGCCAATGATGGAAGGAAAGAAACTACTTATGACTAGTACACATACTTTGTTGGATGCTACCACAAAAGGATCCATTGATAAGGCTATACATTTATTTGCAACAAATGATTATGTACACCGTCATAATAAGTGTTGTATACAAAATGTGAATTGTCTCATTGTAGCAAGGGGTACTACAACACCAAGAAGCAAGTATTATGCAGAAACAAATGAGGATGACTTGAATTTGAGTTACTTATTGCAATTGGAGCTATGGAAATGGTTACATCAAACATATAGAAATAAATGAGGATGACTTGAATTTGAGTTACTTATTGCAATTGGAGCTATGGAAATGGTTACATCAAACATATGGACATATACATGACTCATCAACACTACCCTTGGAGATGTCGAAAAAATGTGTATAACCCTATAACATTACCCCCGCAACCACCAACACATGTGTTAGTAAGACTTAATAAATATGGGGGCTTCCATGTGATGAATCAATCCCTCAACCTATTCTATGACACCAATTGAAATATGCAATAAAAACTTCCATTGAAACTCACGTGAGGGTTAACAATCCATAAGTCACAAGGATTCACATTAAAAAAACAATTAAAATTTTGAAGCAAGAAAGATAGGGTATGAAATTTACTATAATATCTTGAGCTAACTCTTTGAATGGTTTTTTATTTCAAGATCCCTTTTCATATGATGAGTATGTAAAGATGACAAAAGTAGGAGGTGTGCCTATTCTAAAAGGTTAACACAATAGATTGAGACTGATTTCTGTGTAATCTATTTATTATTAATTATACACATCTTCTTACTTTCTTACTATTCACACTCTTCATTATTCTAAATTATTATTCATCTTATTTTTCAATTAACTTTTCAAGTTTCCTTTTACATACATCATAATCATCATCATCATCATATACAAATTTAATGTGACCCCTTGAGACTTCAACCATCCTAGATCCATCAAACTCGAGATCCGCCATGTATAGAGAGGGATCAAATACTTTGAGGTGCAAAAATTCTCAACAAGAGATAGAAATTAAAGAAGAAGATTGCACCACTAAGTACTTGATCCCTCTCAACCCATGATAGATACTGAATTTCTATGGATCTAGGTTGGTTATAATATAATTGAAAAGTCATTTTCTTTACATTTATAAAACTATATATCTTATTTGTTTAATTTTCAATTTATGATAATATTAATTATCCCTTCAAATTTTAAGTATATATTATAAGTATTCAAAATGTCTCGATAAAATACCTTTATAAACATATGAGTTTTCAATAAATAATGACTTAATTCAATAAATTAATATAACATTAATTGTTTCACTTTTGAAGACCCCATTGGTCACAAGAGGAAAAGAGGAGTTCCACAACAATCCAGTGATTATCCTTTCTGAATGCAAGCACTATGTTTAGTCATAGTGTTGGAGCACTATGTTTCACCATCCATTGAGCATTCAATTAAACAACAAGTTCAGGTCTATGACAAAGGGGTACAATTTCATGTGCATCAAGTTAAATATTATAACTCAAACACAACCCTCAAATAATTAGTAAAACATGCATCTTGTATACATGACCTTGTTTGTAATCAGCTGCTAGTCATCTAGGTCATTTCCAGCTACACAGTAGTTCTAATTTCTTAAAAAAAACACCCACAAACAACTAATGGTCACCCATCATTCAAATTCATTAGATTAGAAAAAAAATTATAATACTTTCTTATAAACCTACATGAATTAAAATACTATGTAAATTGTAATGGGCCATGGCCTTAGTATTGATGTGTGGGTGTGCAAGAATATTACTTTTTGTTGGAATAGCAAAGGTTGTTATCCTTGTGATTGTGTTTCAATGCTTATCTCGTGCTTTTAAAACTAATTCTTCTAATTTTGCTCAATAAATTCCAATCCTCATGCTCTTTATAAACTGTTTGATTTGGATTTCCTATTCACTTGAAACACCCTTCTCTCTATAACTAAAGTGAAACAGCCTTCTCAACTCTTCCATGGTTTTTTTAGAACTAAAGTGATTCTCTCTATATCTTCCAAGGTTGGCCACTTCATGACATTTCTGTATATATGTTCAAGTATTTCTTTCCGCTGTAATGTTGGTTTCATCTTGGAGTAGATGACATACATCAAAAAGAAATACTTTAACATATATACAGAAATGTCATGAAGTCGTCCACAGTGGAAGAAATAGAAAGAAACACTTTAGTTCTACAAAATTCATGGAAGAGTTGAAGGAATCCTGATGGCCACCGGATATTCGAATATTGATGGTGGCCATCACGATTCCTAAAACTCTTCCATGGTTTTTTTTAGAACTAAAGTGATTCTCTCTATATCTTCCATGGTGGGCCACTTCATGACATTTCTTTATATATGTTCAAGTATTTCTTTCTGCTGTAATGTTGGTTTCATCTTGGAGTACATGACATACAACAAAAAGAAATTCTTTAACATATATACAGAAATGTCATGAAGTCGTCCATGGTGGAAGAAATAGAAAGAATCACTTTGGTTCTACAAAATTCATGGAAGAGTTGAAGGAATCCTAATGGCCAGCTGATATTGGAATCTTGATTGCAATATTGGATGGCCATCATGATTGCTACAACTCTTCCATGGTTTTTTTAGAACTAAAGTGATTCTCTCTATATCTTCCAAGGTGGGCCACTTCATGACATTTCTGTATATATGTTCAAGTATTTCTTCGTGCTATAATGTTGGTTTCATCTTGGAGTAGACGGCATATAGCAAAAATATATACAGAAATGTCATGAAGTCGTCCACGGTGGAAGAAATAGAAAGAATCACTTTAGTTCTACAAAATTCATGGAAGAGTTGAAGGAATCCTGATGCCGAGCCAATATTGCAATCAGTGGATATTGGAATATTGATTGCAATATTGGTTGGCCATCACGATTCCTACAACTCTTCCATGGTTTCTTTAGAACTAAAGTGATTCTCTTTATATCTTCCAGGGTGGGCCACTTCATGACATTTATGTATATATGTTCAAGTATTTCTTTTTACTGTAATGTTGGTTTCATCTTGGAGTAGACAGAATACCTTCAGTAATAGTGTTTTCTGCAATAAAACATTAAAAAGCATGTGTAAATCAATATTAATGCAGTACCTACCTTTTTTTCCAATAAAAGCTCAACCTGCTTAGATTGTCAATAAAATAAAATAAAATAAATTGAACTATTAAAACAATACGTGCAATAGCTTTAATGGCCATGGCCTATTTTTTTGGTCCGCTTTTCGTTAAATCATTGGATCAGATAATCAAATGAGACTAATGAAATGGAGATCACTGGATCTGACAATCAACTCCACTTATCAACCACTACTAAGGGTGTGTCAGTGAGGCATGAATATTTCTTGCTTCTAAGCTCCCTTGAACGTATATTGAGTTGAATTTGGGTCTCTCTTGGCCCTTGCTTACACTATGTCTTAAATCTATCCAGGTGGCTATCCCATTACGTTTATTCGCTTAGTGCAGCTCAATTCATATAATGAAGAGCAACTTGCAAATGTGGATTCTAATGGAAACAACCTAAAGGGAACTAGATTTTGGAGTTCTATTCATGGGGTAGTTGATATGAAATAGTGAGTGTGTTGTGTCATAAACTCACTGTGCAAATTCAAGATATCCGGGGCATGGAATTAAGGTAGGCCATTTAGGTTTTTAGATATTTTGTTGAATGGTGAAGCTTTTGTTTGAAAAAAAGTGGAAAATCAATATAATATTTATTCATGTGAAATAAATATTGTAATTTTGTGGTTATTAAAACATGTTTGATTTTAGTTCCATTAAGTCTATTCTAGTTTAGTCTTCGTGTATTACCAACTGCCAAGTAGAGGTTTTTTTGTTTTGTGTCCATGTTGGTATGGAAAATTGGTGTAAGAAACCTCTCATTTGATCGATTCTACAAATAACTTGTGGCTTTGGGTTCAATACTTGAAATGTCTTACAGTGCTACTTATTGGGTCAGGTTTAGCTTAATTTTATTTCTTGGCCTTGCTTAAATTTCGTTTCCCCTTCTTCACTATGGAGTGAATCCAACAAAATGGTATTGTAGATTGACAACATTTTTTGGTAGCTCTTCTCATCCTATGGTGCAATGAAGAGGGTGAAAACAAAAGGCTCTCATAGAGCTCTTAGGATCCACACATCTTAAATCAAGCACTAATATGGCTTTAGATGGCAAGCCTATTTCCTTTGAATTCCATGTGGGATACTCTATTGTTAAAGGTGGCCTTAGAATATGGGTGGATGGGGAAAAGGAGAAATAAGCCAAAGGATGGGAAAGAAGTTAAAGATGTCTCTCACAAGAGCCACATGATAGGGGATCAATGGTGTTAATGTTCCATGCTTTAGTCCCTAGAGTCCCCCAAAAAGATGAAAGTACAGATCCATAGGATGATCCAAAATACAAAAAATTAGTCTAGAAGGCATCATATAGGTTGAAATCATTTTGGAAAAACCTTTGCAAAAGTCCTGTAGGATCTGTTCCTAGAGTAGAAATTGGAGAACTGTTCAAGTCTCGATGTATGTTGAATAGGTTTGCATAGACCTCTTTAGGGAAGTATATATTATCTAAATCTTCAAGAAGCATGCCACATGCTACCACTAGCTATTAGTATTATTAGCATTGCCTCTTCTTGAGGTTATGAAGACAATATTAACAACATACATGTGATAATATATTCATGGTGAGGAGTGAATACTCATGATAGGAGCAAGAAACAAATTTATGATGATGAGCTCACTTCAAGTAATCTAGCCTTGAGGAATAGCTATGTGAGGAAACAACATCTTAGATTAGTCTCTTCATGTGAGGAATTACCTTTTGGGTATATTATGTATGATGGACTCTACAGTAAAGAGGCCCCCATGGTTAGAAAATGGACAACCAGCATGATATCGGGTGCATAAATTTAAACTAGGAAAAAACAATTTCAACCTCCTCTAGTTTCTCACATTGTCCATATTACAGGAGGTTCACATGTTAAGACATCATGTGTAATCAAGGAAGACATTGGGGAAGGACACACAAATTTCATATAGGATTTGTGAATTATATAGGAAATATCCTTACTCTTAATGATTTCAAATACTTCCTTACTATGCAATATCAAGATTGGTTGCATATACCATAATTGCTAGAATGTTGTGAGTTTATTGGAGGGTGTACTTATGCTCATCATGTGTTTATGTTAGAAGAAATGAACAATAATTTCTTTAGAGAGCCAATGGGACAATTGTTAGAGCTAGGAAAGTAGTATATGTGTGTGGCATTGAATGTACATGATAGGCACATATAGGCTTGTTCAAGATGGGTTGGAGCATGAGATTTAGATTTTAAAGACTCCAAATAAGGATTAAGGAGTTAAGACAATAGAATCAATACATGAAGGTGCATTTAATTCTGAGTATACAAGTAGATACCTCCCTCAACAACTCAATGGATAAATTTATCTTTGTGAGTTTTCTTGGGAGGGATCTACAACAAAACCACTTGTGTACAGAAATAAATGGACCTTTGTGTATGAGTGCCAATGTAGCTCCTCAATCCTTATTTTGAGTCCCTAAAATCTAAATCTTGTGCTTGAACCCATGTTAAGAAATCCTACATGTGTAAGTTGGTGAGCATCTAAATTTAGGACTACACTCATACACTACTATCATTGCTTTAACAAATGTCACATTGGCTCTGTAAGGAAATTCTGTTTTTTTTCTTCTAACACAAAAACTATTCTCAACATAAGTACTTCCTCCAAGACAAACACATCCTTCTAGCAAATGTTTTTGGAACTGATCTATGTTTTTGGAACCAATCTCGATATTGCACTATAAGAAGGTATTTCAAATCATAAGAGGATGAACATTGTCTACAAAATTTACAATGCATTTAGGAAATTTGTGTGGTCCTTCCCTAATGGCTTCCTTGTTCACACTTGTTTTATGAACATTTAAACTATCATTAAACAAGACAATGTGAGAAACTAGAGAAGGATGATCTTGTTTCTACCTTAGTTTGAACTTAAGCACCAATTATCCTGCTTGTCGTTTTTCCAATGAGGAATTACCTACAATGTAGAGTACATCATACCTATGCATAGAATGCAATTCATCACGTGACTAGATTAGTCTAACATGGTATTTTTTCATCTACTTATTCGTCACTACTGCATTCCATGGAGTAAGTTCATGATCATATATCAGTTTCTTGCTCCTCTCATGAGAAGTACCATGTTAGTGTCTCTGTTGTAAATATTGTTTTAGTAACTTTGAGAAAATACACTATTGGTATTAAATAGCACAAGGTGCGGTTTCTTCTACTGCATTCCATGGAGTGAGTTCATGATCATATATCAGTTTCTTGCTACTCTCATAAGAATTACCATGTTGGTGTCTCTGTTGTAAATATTGTCTTAGTAACTTTAAAAAAATACACTGTTGATAGCCAATAGCACAAGGTGGGGTTTCTACAGGCCTTACTAGATAATATTTACCTGCCTAAAGTAGTCTACGAAAAACTATATTGCCTAAAGAGGTCTATGCAAAACCTTTATTGCTTAGCAGCAATCAAAACTGGGAGGCATATCGAACTTCTAATACAGGAACATATCTTTAATGAATCATGAATCTTAAAAAGATTTATACCTATCTGGTGCAGGGCAGGGTGGACTAACGTTTTGCTTTTTGGATCATCTTCTACATCCATAGTCTCGTGTTTATGTGCCACCACTGACCTCCTATAGTGTATCTATCATCTTTCCAATCCTTTAGCGCATTTCTTCTTTTTGACTTGCACGGGATATCCTCAGTCCACCTCTAACAACATATTATTCAGAAGAAAATTCAAACTAAATGGGCCTGATTTTTAATACCCTCATAATACATATTGACCTTTGAACAAGTTCCTTTTAACATATGCGTTTTGACTATATGAGGTTAAATATTGCGTCTCTGATGCATGTGGGCGAATTAAACTCTTGGGCTTTGATCAGGGGGGCTCTTTAACAATGGGTTGTCAGTGTGATGGGCTATGTCCCTGGCAAAACGCTGCGACGGGTCTTCTTCAGTAATACGTAGCTGATATTAATCTTCACATGTGGATCTGACAGATCTTTGCACATGGCGTCATGTACAGTTTTGCAGGTCTTGAATCTCGCACTAAGTAGAGCACGGCGTGTTACTAAGTGAATACAACTTTCCATATTGCGATTTCTTCCCCTTGATATGTGCAAACATGCATCTCAACAGCCTATCCTTTAGCATGGACGCTAGTTTGTCTAAAATGCTGTACAAAGACACACTTTGACTGGGACTCTCTTTACAATTTCAAAGATGGGGGCATAGCACGGAGTTTACAGTGATTTCAGATGATCAATAGAAGCAGATAAATAATAGCATGTCCGCACACAATCATGGAGCACTCAAGGCAAAAATAAACAACTTTTCTGAGCAGATTCATAACTCCTAACTCCTACAGTACACATTATACAACTTCCACAAAGGAAAAAACTTCATAATCAAACTCTCTACTCTATACCTTAGTGTACTTCGAACTAACACATCACAAAAACCCGATTATCTTGGGCCTCCAGTGAGGGAGCTAAAGATTAGACTTCTCACTGGAGTTAAAGATTAGCCTTGCTATGAAACCATGATAAAAAGTAGCAAAGAAATAGAGATTGAACACAACAGCAATGAATACAAAGATAACGAGATATAAAAATTATAAGCGGGTAATTAGGCTTCAATGACTTTGATTCAGTTGTATTTGTAACAGAAAACTATATAAAAAGATTTTAACTGACAACTTCTGTTCTGCCCACATTTATCAGCTCCGTGTACTTCATTTATATTTATTAATTAAAAATTAGCCTTGCTATGAAACAATGATAAAAACTAGCAAAGGAATAGAGATTGAACAGAACAGCAATGAATATAAAGATAATGAGATATAAAAATTATAAGTGGGTAATCAGGCTTCAATGACTTTGATTCAGTTGTATTTGTAACAGAAAACTATGTAAAAAGATTTTAACTGACAACTTCTGTTCTGCCCACATTTATCAGCTCCATGTACTTCATTTATATTTATATTTAGTGATTGCAGATAATGAATAACAGCAGAAATCTCACACAATAAACATCATCATCATTGCAATCATGGAGCACTAAAGGCAACAATAAACATCCTTTCACAACATATTCATAATTCCTACAGTATACACTATATTACAGCCTTCCACAAAGGAAAACAGAGCACAATCAAAGTCTCTACTCTATCCCCTACTGTACAGAGAACTAACACATAACATAAACTTTATTATTTTGGGCCTCAACTGAGGGAGTTAAAGATTAGACTTGTCACTCAAGTTAGGGATTAGACTGCTCAGATACCATGGTAAAAGCTAATAAAACAATAGAGATTGAACACAACATACATTGAATATAGAGATACTGAGAGATAGAAATTATAAACCGGTAATCACGCTCCAATGACTTCGATTTCCGTTGTATTTGTAACGGAAAATTATATGAAAAGCTTCTAACCGACTATTTCTCTTTTGCGTATATTCACTAATGAACATTAGAATCCATTACAGCGCTTAATGCTTGTTTTAGCACATTAACCTACATGCTGAATCGCCATCTCGGATTGACTAAGAACCCATGATACGGCCACACAAACTTGATAAAGAAAACCACCGGTGGTAACCCAGTAAGACTAAACCCAAATAGACTTAAACCAACTGAAATCAAACATTATTCAATGACCATTCGTTTTCAAACAAATAGTTAGCTATTCAACAAAATATAAAAAACCCAAATGACAATACCTTAAGTTCATGCCCCTGATGGCTTGAGTATGCGCAGTGGGTCTCTCCAGCGCGTAGAGCTTCGCTTAGTTTGTTAACTGTCCAATGGCCTTCCATGAAAACAACTCCTATTAAGTTCATAGAGCACGCAGAGCTCCGCTTAGTTTGTTAAGTGACTGTCTCATACAGTACGCAGAGCTCGGCTTAGTTTGTTAAATGGCTCTCTCATACAGCACGCAGAGCTCGGCTTAGTTTGTTAAGTTAGCTATCCAATGGCCTTCCATTAAAACAGCTCCTCAATCTAGTAAACCGTAGTCTGTTGGCATTCAAATCTACCCTGCAATGATTTACTCAGATATTTGTATTTTAAAGAGGTTAAAATTAGGGTTGGCTTCACATATTTGAGGTGAACAGATAAAATGAAACCAGGGGCCATAAAGATCATGTGAGCGCGTCAACGTGGACGGTGCCATCACGTGGAGTCAATTATATTGTTGGTGTAATAATTAGTTATAATTTAAAAAACCAAAGCAATTTGAATTTAAATTTCGCAGTCAAATCATCTTAGCTATGTTCTTAAAATTTTCAACAAAAATGGATTATTTTTCCGGAGAGAATAAAGTTTTTTTTTAAAAAGAAAATATTCAGGACAGAGTTCTTCAATCAAACGTCTTGATATAATATCAGTTATTCTCATAAACTTTAATTACTATAATTTTTGGAAAAGACTGAAAAATAAGTTTAATTTAAAAACTAAATAATTTTTCTAAAGAATGAAAAATAAGAAAATTGAATTCACAGAGAAGCTTTTTATGATCAATCATTTAAAATACAAAGTTAAATGTATGTTAATGAACTATTTCTATGTACATTGATATAAGTAATTATCTCAATCTTTTTTATTAAATAATAGAAAAAAATAGAATTCACACATGATTATGTAATTATATATTAAACAAAATCTAAAATTTCTTAAAAACTAAAATTATAATAAAAAATATAATTACAATAATAATAAAAATATATAATCATTATTTTTTCATGATTGATACTTTTAAATTGTTTCAAATATAAATTTTGCATTAATTAAAGTTATAATGGAGTAATTTTGAAATAATATAAATAAAAACCCACCCCATAATTTATAAGGTGAATTATATTGTTGGTGTCATAATTACAGATAACCCTTTTGTATACACCTAAACTACACATTGTCAATACCAAATCTATAAAACCCAAATTTCTAAAATCTTCTGAAAAACAAAAAATTTGCGCTCATCTTAGGTGTGATAGTAAATTTTTCTATATATATATATATTCCATTTTTTAACAAAGTTCCTTTTTAAAATAAAATGTTTAGGACAGAGTTCCTATCAATTAAATGTCTAAGAGGATTATATGAATACCACTTATTCAGAGAGGGTTTAGTTATTATAATTTTTGGAAAAAATGGAAAATTATATAAATTTAAAAAAATAAAAATATGTTGTACTTAAAAAGAAAATTGAATTCACACAAGAGCCTTTGATTAGTGGAAACCATCTAGCTCAAGTTTTCATAGTTAGTTCCGCTTGTTCTATGTAAGAGGAAGTTTTGTCTCTTTCGACGGGACCCTCTCCAAGTAGCGAGCTTATTTCCTTTGACTAGAATAACCTAACATAATATCGTCTTCATTCAAGTGTTCCTTTCGAGATAGTTGTGCAAGTTACTGCTAAGAGTATACTCCGCATTATCGTTAACGAAGGGGCTTATGTTACCATTATATTCTATAGTGCTTGGAAAGCCATAGGTTCTCCTTCACTTGTTCGAGCTACCGATTAGATACTGGCTTTTAATCAAAGACCTACAATGCCTTTAGGGATCCTTCCTTAGTTGCCGATTACTTTCGAAGCAAAAACTCTCTATATCGATGTTAGGGTAGTCCAAGGTCCTTTAGATTTTAATCTGCTCCTTGGGCATGATTATGTTTATGCCATGAAAGTTGTAGTGTCCACACTCTTTCGAGTGAGGTATTTTTCCCATGATGGGAATATTGTGACCGTTGATTAGCTTTCCTTCATTAAGCTTGATTATCGTCCCGCATGTTCTTGTAGCTCTTTCCCCTTCTAGTTAGCTTCTTCCCATCATAGGTAAAATGGGGGCATGGCTCCAGCATCTAGATATCATAATCGAGTTAAGTCGCTAGATTCTTATGTAAGGGGGCAACTCACCAACCTCTCGACATCATGTTGGCTTACAACTTCCTAAGAGCATAGTTTTTTTTCTGTGTCAAACTCATTAAAAAATGAAACATGTTTGTGAGCATAGTTCCCTTTCTGTGGCAAGCTCGTTAAAAAATGAAACAGACATTGCAACCATAGTTCCCTTTCTATGTCAAGCTTGTTAGAAAATGAAACAGATGGTGTGAGAATATTTCCCTTTTTATGTCAAGCTCATTAAAAAATGAAACAAGTTAGTGAGCACAGTTCTCATTCTGTGTCAAGCTTGTTAAAAAATGAAATGGATGTCCTCAAGCATAGTTATTTTTTTGTTTCAAGCTTGTGTAAAAATGAAACGGGTCCCCTCAAGCATAGTTATTTTATGTTTCAAGCGTGTGTAAAAATGAAACAAGTGACCTTGGGAAGTGTTTATTCTTGGTTTCAAGCTCATTAAAAAATAAAACTCACCTTGAGAAGAGTTCATTTTTTCATGTCAAGCTCGTTAAAAAAATGAAACGAGTTCTTGCATTGTGTCAAGACTCAATGAAGCTTGGGGGGCATGTACCCCACCTCTTTATTGGTTCTTAGCTACTTGATAGTTATAATGGGGGAAAGAACCAACCACTGGACATCATGTCAGGAAATCCTCCTGCAATGGAACCGATTTTGAGCATACTTTGTTTTAGTTTCGAGCTCGTTCAACCATGAAACCATGCTTTGAGCATAGTTCTGAGTCTGTTTCAAGCTCGTTAAACAATGAAGTAGATACCTTGAGCATTCTTTCAACTGATCTTTGAGCTCATTAAAAACAAGAAGATGGTGTTGATCTTACTTTTCATTTTTCATGTTTTGGTTAAAACATGAAAACTGGTTTGAGCTTACTTTATCGCTTTTTCGTGCTCTGGATTCAAACATTAAAAAGGTTTCGAGTGCGTTTTATACCTTTTATGTGCTCGTTAAAAACTCAGTGAAGAGGTATCGAGTATAGTTTTACTATTTTTTAGACTCGTTAAAATTGGAATATGAAAAAATAACTCGTTCCAGCGTTATATTAAAGCTCTTTTCAGTCTCCTTTAAAACACAAAAATATTGTTGAGCGAACTTGTTACATTCATGCTTGTAAAAGAATCAGAACGGTCAACTAGTCGGGGGTAGGTTATCTCTTTTTCGGACTCACTAACATTATTTACAAGAAATGAATTTTTGGATTCTTCTTATTCATTTCAGACTCTCTAAACATGAAATGACAAATGAGTTTGCTTTCATCGGACTTGTAAGATCAAATGATGAAGGACCCTTTCTGGGAATGACCCCTCCTTTCTCAGGTTTGTAAAACATATGAGATTGGACTCATCTGAAGGATGAGCTATATCAAGCATTTGTTACACTTTTAGACCTCATTAAAAAGAAAAGAGGAACTCATTAATCATGATGGGGAAATTAAGGAAGAGTCTGTATTTTGTTATGGCAGTAGATAGTCACTCTTGAACATGGCACTCGTTTGCATATGCATTCAGCACTTGGGTAATTTGTTTGTCTTCGAGTCATGCTAATTCCTAGAGTCTTATTAGTCCTTTGAGTTGTCCAAGAATACTCTTATCGTCAGTTGCATTGGGGGATTGGTATCATTCTTGTCTCAATACTTCCAATTCATGCCATGCCCATGTTGAAAAGAAAGGTTTGGTCATTTGTTCACTATCTACAGTCAGTTTACCTTCTATCATGTTGGTCATCCCTCAAACTATTGTTTGGTTTACTCCAAAACATCTATGATCGTGTTTCGTGTTGATGATGGGGGATTCATCATGGCCCTCCTTCGACAAGTCTATTCCTGTCGACTTCAACTTCTTATCCACGAATTAGACTTAGAAAACAAGACAAGCACCTTGGGCTTGCATGCCTTAATGGCAAGCTACCTCGCTTTCAACGTGAGTTTTCATCATTGACTCTTGATTGAAATATCTCATCGATTGTTCAACTACAAGTCCTTTATTCACATTCGATGGTACGTATTGAGATACCTCGGGAATCATTGTCATCAATGGTGATTTTCCTCGACTTGTTAATAGTTTACATCATTTACTGGCAATCAAGTGTTTTCTACCATGTTCGACGTCAAGACATTGTAATCACATGGTTAGATTCGTATAATTTCGGGTTTGGCTTGAAGATATTAAGGTGTCATACACCTTCTCCCAGGTTGCAATGGAGTTTGTTTTGAGTCATATTACAAAGATCTGCATTGTATTGGTCGTGGATGTGTTATCATCTCATCATGGATCTACCCTTGTGTCCAGTAGCCATGATTGTGTTCAGTCAATCTCTACTATCATGGATCTGCATTGTATTGGTCGACAACCATGTTATGAGCTATATGATATTTGAGTCAGTGGTACTGCAGCAGCTTCCAGCCAACATCCTTGCCTTAGATTTCTTCACTTTACAAAGCATTCACCTATTGCATTCCTCTAACTTCATTCTTTCGGGGGAATTCTGTTGCACCAAAATCTTGCACTCTTGATCCATGTGTTAAGCCTTTGCCTAATCCCTAAATTTATCTCTACTAAAGTTGAATGAGATTGAGATATTCCTTCTTTTTTTTCCATCTTTAGGAAGGTCAACGCTCTTGTCCTTCATGCTAGGTGGGTTGAAGGCACTTTTCCCTTTCATGTTAGGTGCATCAATGTCGGTGCTCTATCTCCCACTTCTAGGTGCGTCGACGGTGATTTTTCCCTTCATGGAAGGTGCATTGATGTTGTTTCGAGGTCAAAAAACAGAGCTTCGAGACCCTTCTTGAAGGTGGATGAGGTGGATGTCTATCCCAATCAATTAGGTGAGGTGGAATTCGGTTCCTAACCTATAGGGAAGATCCCTTTGATCCCTCCTCCTAATCCTCACCCTACTCTATCCCTTTAGCCTTATAAATTAAACCCTCTCTCCATTTCGAAGGGAGGAAATACTATGGTACTATTATGCTGGTGCAATTTCTAGGTGATCCATATCATCCTTTGAGAGGTTTACTATCTGGATTTGGAGGCTTGGTTTGGATTGTTGGATGGAAGATTTGGATGTTCTGTCCTATGTAATTCTATGTATGTCCGTGATTACATTATGCAAATATCTTTCCATAAACATTGTTTGTGTTAATAATGTTTAGAGCTTTCTTCCTTAATTGTTATCTTAGATCAACTATATGTTTGGATACGCATATGTTGTTTTCTTGTTTCCACTTGCTTGACACGGTTTTGCAGCTGAAGATCTAAAGATTATGGAGCTTGGATCAATAAAGAGAGAAGAGGATCTGCATATTTCAGGGAGGTGATCTATTTGTTACTCCGCATTTCTATTTGATCTAGGAAAGTAGGTTGTATTCTTTATTTGATTTGTTCTAGATCCACTTGGACTAGGGAGATCTGGCTTGATTCTAATTGAGTAGATTTATCCGATAACTTTTACATTTATAAAAAAAATATCTTATTTGTTTAATTTTCAATGTATGATTATTAATTATCCATTCAAATTTTAAGTATATATTATAAGTATTCAAAATTCCTTGATAAATTACCTTTATAAACATATGAATTTTCAAGAAAGAATCACTCAATTTAATAAATTAATATAGCATTAATTGTTTCACTTTGACACAACAATGTGTTGAATGGAAAATAAATAATTGAGTACAAATAATACTAATATAATATTCATTTATTCAAATTACATCCAATTTAATGCAAGTAAAACTAACCACATTACTAAAAAAATCCTTAAGTATGAAAACCCATAAAACTAATATAAATGAAATACTTATTATTAAAAATTAATTACTTGTGAAAATCCATGCAACTATCTTAAATAATAATTTGTTAGTAAAATTTACTTACAAATGAAAACCCATGAAACAATATTAAATAAAATGCTTGACATAATTACCTCTACAGAGGCCCCATTGATTACAAGAGGAAAGGAAGAGTTCCACAACAATCCACTTATCATTCTGTGGAAATGCAAGCACTATGTTTTGTCATCGTGATGGAGCACTATGTTTCATCATCCATTCTTTTTAGAAAATAGTCTCAGGTTGAACAGACTCAAATTTAGCCAAGTGCTTTTGTGTCTTTTGGCCTTCCATCTTAGCTAGACGAGTTGTTACCCATTGAACGCATCCTTGAATACCCGTCAGCCTGAAATTCAAAGATGTATTGGAAGTTCAAATTAAGGGTTAATGCATATAGTTGTTGTCTGAGCATTCAATCCATTAACAAGTTCTAGTCTATGGAAAAGGGGCACAATTTCATGTACAATTCTAAATAGAACCCTCAAATAATCAGTAAAACTTGTATTTGATATACATGAACTTGTTTGTAATTAGATGCTAGATATAGGTCTTAGTTAGCATTGCACGGTTATTTAACATATCTTCATCTAGTTCATTTCTAGCTACACCATAGTTCTAATTTCTTTATTAAAAAAACCCCACAA
Organism: Pseudotsuga menziesii; assembly: GCA_001517045.1. Lineage (NCBI taxonomy): Eukaryota > Viridiplantae > Streptophyta > Pinopsida > Pinales > Pinaceae > Pseudotsuga > Pseudotsuga menziesii. Next base: position 138,785 of record LPNX010634764.1, read on the forward strand.
ATAACTAATGGTCATAAGCATTCACATTCATTAGATCAAAAAAGAATTTATAATGCTTTCTTATAAACCTTAAAATACCCTGTGAATTATAATGGGAAATGGCTTGATGTATAGGTGTTCAATGGACTTAGTATTGATGTCTGGGTGTACAAGAATATTTCTTATCGTTGGAATCACATAGGTCGCTATCCTTTTGATTGTATTTCAATGGTTATCTCGTGCTTTTAAAACTAAGTTCGTCTAATTTTGCTCAATAAATTCCAATCCTCGTGCTATTTGTAAATTTTTTGGTTTCGAGTCCAATGTATTGAGAAGGACTGTGGAAATTGATCTAGTCACTTGAAACACCCTTCCTAGTGGTTGATACGTGGCATTGAAATTCCCATGGTGGCTAGGGGAGCATATATCGATCCAAAAAACGTGGGGCAATGAGGCGTGAATCTAAGATCCCATCAACGCATATTGCCTTGAATTTGGGTTTCTCTTCGACCTTGCTTACACTCTGTCTTAAATCTGTCGAGGTGGTGGATCTCCCATTATGTTTATGCACTGACTGCAACTCAAATCATACAAAGAAGAGAAACTTGCAAATGTGGATTTTAATGGCAACATACTAAAGGGAACTAGATTTTGGAGTTATATTCATGGGGTAGTTGATATGAAATAGTCAAAGTGTGTTATGTGTTGTATGATAAACTTAAGATATCGGGGGCATGGACTTAAAGTAGGCCATTTGGGTTTTTAGATATTTTCTTAAATGATGAAGCTTTTGTTTGAAAACTAGTGGAGAATTAATATAATATATGTTTATGTGAAACAAATATTGTAATTTTGTTGTCATTGAAACATGTTTGATTTTAGCTTCATTAAGTCTGTTTGACTTTAGTATTCCTGCATTACCAGCTTCCAAGAGTGGTTTTGTTTATGAATTTTGTGTGGTTGCATGGTGTTTTAGATCTTGTCAGATGCTTGCGGATTGTGTGGCTTATATAGAATATTTGGAATTAGTGTATGCTTCTTTGTTTTGGTTCTATTCTCGCAATGGTGTTTTATATTAAAATATTGTATTGAGGTTGATACAATCTTGCTAATAAGTAGAGATTTATTTGTTTTGTGTCCATGCTGGGTATGGTAAATTCATCTAAGAAATCTCTCATTTGATGGATTCTACATAGAACTTATGGATTTGGGTTCACTATTTGAAATATTTTACAAGGATACTTATTGGGTCACTTTTAGGGTTTGTTTCTTTCTTGTCCATGCTTATATCTCTTACCCCACTGCACTATGGACTGAATCAGAAAAAATGGTATTGCAGAAAAGCCATTGACAAAATTTTTTGGGAGCTCTTTGGATTCCATGGTGCAATGAATAGGGAGCAAAAAAAAGCCTCCCATAAAGACCTTAGGATCCACACATCATACATCAAATGCCAATATGTAGACATTAAATGTCAAGCCTATTTCCTTTGAAGTCCCTACGGGATACACTCTTGTTAAAGGTTCACTTAGAATATGGTTGGCAAGCAGAAAAGGAGAAATAAGACAAAGGATGGGGAAGAGGTTAAAGATGTCTCTCACAAGAGCCACGTTATAGGAGATCAACGATGTTAATGTTCCATGCTATAGTCCATAGAGTCGCACAAAAAGATGAAATACAAATCTATAGGATAAACCAAAATCCAAAAAAATATTCTAGAAGGTGTCATGTAGGTTTAAATCGTTTTGGAAAAACCTTTGTAAGAGTCTTGTAGGATATGTTCCTAGAGTAAAACTTGGAGAAGTGTTCAAGTCTCGATGTATGTTGAATAGGTTTGCATAGACCTCTTTAGGGATGTATATATTATCTAAAGCATGAAGAAGCATGCCACATGGTGCCACTGGCTATTAGAATTATTAGCATTACCTCTTATTGAGGTTATGAAGACAATATTAACAACATACATGTGATAATATAGTCACGGTGAGGAGTGAATACTCATGATAGGAGCAATAAACAAATTTATGATGAGGAGCTCACTCCTAAGGAATGTAGCCCTAAGGAATAGTTATGCGAGGAAACAACATGATAGATTACTCCAACCATGTGAGGAGTTACCTTTTGAGTATATTATGTATGATGGACTCTACAGCGAAGAGGCCCTCATGGTTAGAGAATGGACAAGAAACATGATATCAGGTGCATAAATTCAAACTAGGAAAAAACAATTTCAACCTCCTCTAGTTTCTGAAATTGTCCAAATTATAGGCAGCTCACATATTAAGAAAGAACGTGTAATCAAGGAATACATTAGGGAATGAAACACAAATTTAGTATAGGCTATGTGAATTCTATAGGAAATATCCAAACTCTTAATGATTTCAAATACTTCCTTACTATACAATATCTAGATTGGTTGCGTAAACCATAATTGCTAGAAGGTTTTCATTTTATTGGGGGATGTATTGATGCTAAGAATTGTGTTTGTGTTAGAAGAAACGAGTAAGAATTTCTTTAGAGAGAAAATGGGACACTTTTAAAATCTAAGACAATAGTATATGAGTGTGGCAGTGAATGTACATGCTGCCCATAGATAGGCACATATAGGCTTGTTGAAGACAGCTTGGAGCATGAGCTTTATATCTTAAGGACTCAAAATAAGGATTGAGGAGTTAAGACAATAGAATCCATACAGGAAGGTTCATTTATTTCTGAGTATACAAGTAGATCCCTCCCTCAACAACACAATGAATAAATTTATCTTAGTGAGTTGTTATGGGAGGGATCTACAACGAAACCACTTGTGTACATAAATAAATGGACCTCTCTGTATGAATTCCAATGTCAAAACTCCTCAATCCTTATTTGGAGTCCCAAAAATATCAAACTTGTGCTTCAACCCACATTAAGAAATCCTGCATGTGTAAGTTGGTGAGTATATAAATTTAGGACCACACTCATACACCCATACACTATTTTCATTTCTTTAACAAATGTCACATCAGATCTGTAAGGAAATTCTCATCTATCTCTTCTAACACAAAAATTGTTTGGCTAGTGGAGCATCTAGTGATCTAGAAAACGCAGGGTAGTGAGGCATGAATCTAAGATCCCATGAATGCATATTGACTTGAATTTGGGTCTCTCTTGGACCTTGCTTACAATCTATCTTAAATCTGTCCAGGTGGTGGATCTCCCATTACGTTTATGCATTGACTGCATCTCAAATCATATTAAGAAGAGAGACTTGCAAATGTGGATTTCAATGGCAACAGACTAAAGGGAACTAGTGAGTGGGTTGTGTGTTGTATGATAAACTCAAGATATGGGGGCCATGGACTTAAAGTAGGCCACTTGGGTTTTTAGATATTTTGTTAAATGGTGAAGCTTTTGTTTGAAAACCAGTGGAGAATTAATATAATATGTGTTTATGTGAAACAAACATTGTAATGTCATGGTCATTGAAACAAGTTTGATTTTAGTTCGATTAAGTTTGTTTGAGTTTAGTATTCTTGCATTACCAGCTGCCAGGATTGGTTTTGCGTATGAAGTTTGTGTGGTTGCATGGTGTTTTAGAGATTATCAATTGCTTGGGGATTGTGTGGATTATATACAATCTTTGGAATTAGTGGATGTTTCTTTTTTTGGTTCTATACTTACAATGGTGTCTTATATTAAAATATTGTATTAAGGTTGATACAATTTTGGGAATAAGTAGAGGTTTCTTTGTTTTGTGTCCATGTTGGGTATGGAAAATTGGTCTAAAAAAAAATGGATTCTACATAGAACTTGTGTCTTTGGGTTTAGTACTTGAAATATTTTACAACGATACTTATTGGGTCACTTTTAAGGTTTCTTTCTTTCTTGGCCTTGCTTATTTCTCTTCCCCTTCTTCACTATGGAGTGAATCCAAAAAAATGGTATTGCAAAAAAACCATTGATAACATTTTCTAGGAGCTCTTCTCATGCCATGGTGCAATGAATATGGACAAAACAAAAGGCTCCCATAGATCGCTTAGCATCCACACATCTTACATCAAATGCTAATATGAAGGAATTAGATTCCAATCATATTTCCTTTGAATTCCTTGTGGGATACTCTCTTGTTAAATGTTGAATCATGAATATGGTTGGCTAAAAGAAAAGGAGAAATAAGCCAAATGTTGGGGAAGAAGTTAAATGTCTCTCACAAGAGCCACATGATAGGATATCAATGGTGTTAATGTTCCATGCTTTAGTCCATAGAGTCACACAAAAATATGGAAGTACAGATTTATATGATGATCCAAAATCCAAAAAATTATTCTAGAAGCTGCCATATAGCTTGAAATCATTTTGGAAAAACCTTTGCAAGAGTCTTATAGAACTTGTTCCTAGAGTAGAAGTTGGAGAAGTGTTTAAGTGGATGTATGTTGAATAGGTTTGCATAGTCCTCTTTAGGGAGTTATATATTATCTAAAGCATGAAGAAGCATGCCACATGGTGCCACTGGCTATTAGAATTATTAGCATTGCCTCTTCTTGAGGTTATGAAGACAATATTAACAACATAGATGTGATAATATATTAATGGTGAGGAATGAAGACTCATGATATGAGCAAGAAAAAGATTTATGATGCGGAGCTCACTTCAAGGAATGTAGGCCTAAGGAATAGCTATGTGAGGAGACACCATGTTAGATTAGTTCCATATGGCGATTTCTTCAGCTTGGTATGTGCAAATATGAACTAGGTGGTGATTAATTGGATAAAAAAATATACTGTTAAATCTAAAAAATTATAAAAAAAACATTCCACAATATGTTGATGCATGTCTCTTCTATAAAAAATTCAAATGAATCAACATTAAGTGCATACAAGAGTTTGTTATGTGAAATGTCATTTTCTTCTAGAACTTCCTCTTTTGGAATGTAGCTATCGATTTGTTCTTTTAAATGTTGGTATGAAAGTTTTCAAATATGTCTAGATTGATACATACAATACTGAAAATAATAAATCTCTTATTGGTGCATATACCAAGTGACGTGTGGATATAGAGCACCTTCCTTTAATAGATGTTGTGAAATCATGTTCATACAAAAAATGTCTGGAAGGATAAAAAAGATTACTGTAGAGTATAACAAGTTTTGTATGTGAATTTCTTCAATATAACTCTATTCCTGATTTAAAATATGAAAAATATGTGGAATTTTGTTGTTTTGGTTTGGTATTATACAAGGCCTTTCATGATTTTTGCAAAGATAAATGGCACACAAATGACGAGATACTATAGAAATGGGAAAATTTCTAATGCATACCTTGTCATGTTGATTCCAATCCATTTCCTCCAATTGAACAAGTGCAATTCAATAAGAACAAGAAGTTCCAAGTCCAGAGATTCTAGGGAGCACGAGTGGAAGATGATTTGTGGATTGTATAAGAATAAATTTATTGACTAAAATGAGTTTCAGATACTTGGAAATAGGGATCATGATGTTATGTATAAATGTAACATAGTTAATATTAATTATAAAGACACTTCTAATCATGTCATTTATTTCATATGTTGAAAGAAAAAATTGAATTCTACTTACTAACAAGCATTCAAACTTTTATTCATTTGAGATTCGAGGTTTCAAGAAATGAGAAATTACGATATTATCCTTGTCCATTATAGAAAAGAGATTGTACATGAAAGTCACATTTGATTGGAGCTATTAAAAATACTCTTGAAACAAACTCTCTAAAAGAGAGGAGTCCATTACTCTTGTTGGCCCATAGAAGAATAACATCTTTCAATATATCAATAGAAACAATTCATATACCAATTAAAGAGATAATCCATTTACAAGGATCATGTTGAATTACCTTGCAACAAAAGATGAAATATGTAAATTATATCATAATAGATGAAATCAGCTTTATTGGAAGAAATATCTTGATTAAAATTGATTCACTACTTAGACAAGCTTTCCCATAAAAGCCAATATTACTTTTGGTGGAAGGATAATTATATTGTTTTGTGATTTGGGGCAATTGCAACCTAACATGGATAAATATATATATTCATCTAAAGGTATTTCAAAATAATTATGGAACTCGTTCACAACATTTGTGAAACTAGATACCCTATTTCGACAATATGGAAAAAAAACAATGAGAAAAAATGTTTTTGTTACTTGTGGATGAATGTTATGGATACACTGCCAATGATGGAAGGAAAGAAACTACTTATGACTAGTACACATAATTTGTTGGATTCTACCACAAAAGGATCCATTGATAAGGCTATACATTTATTTGCAACAAATGATGATGTACACCATCATAATAAGTGTTGTATACAAAATGTGAATTGCCTCATTGTAGCAAGGGGTACTACAACACCAAGAAGCAAGTATTATGTAGAAACAAATGAGGATGACTTGAAATTTGAGCTACTTATTGAATTTGGAGCTATGTAAATGGTTACATCAAACATATGGACATATACACCACTCATCAACACTACTCTTGGAGATGTCAAAAAAATGTGTATAACCCTATAACATTACCCCTGCAACCACCAACATATGTGTTAGTAAGATTTAATAAATATGGGGGGTTCCATGTGATGAATTGATCACTCAAACTATTCTATGACACCAATTGAAATATGCAATTAATATTTCCATTGAAACACGCATGAGGGTTAACAATCCATAAGTCACAAGGATTCATATTAAAAAAACAACAATTAAAATTTTGAAGCAAGAAAGATAGGGTATGAAATTTACTATAATATCTCGAGCTAACTCTTTGAATGGTTTTTTATTTCAAGATCCCTTTTCATATGATCAATATCTAAAGATGACAAAAGTAGCATGTTTTCCTATTCAAAAAGGTTAAGACAGTAGATTGAGATTGATTTCTGTGTAATCTATTTATTATTAATTATACACATCTTCTTAATTTCTTACCATTCACACTCTTCATTATTCTAAATTATTATTCATCTTATTTTTCAATTAAATTTTGAAGTTTCCTTTTACATACATCATAGTCATCATCATCATCATCATATACAAATTTAATGTGACCCCTTGAGACTTCAAGCATCCTAGATCCATTAAACTCGAGATCCGCCATGTAAAGAGAGGGATCAAATACTTTGAGGTGCAAAATTTCTCAACAAGAGATAGAAATTAAAGAAGAAGATTGCACCACTAAGGACTTGATCCCTCTCAACCCATGATAGATTCTGAATTTCTATGGATCTAGATTGGTTATAATATAATTGAAAATTCATTTTCTTTACATTTATAAAACTACATATCTTATTTGTTTAATTTTCAATTTATGATAATATTAATTATCCCTTCAAATTTTAAGTATATATTATAAGTATTCAAAATTTCTCAATAAAATACCTTTATAAACATATGAGTTTTCAATAAATAATGAGTTAATTCAATAAATTAATATAACATTAATTGTTTCACTTTTGAAGACCCCATTGGTCACACGAGGAAAAGAGGAGTTCCACAACAATCCAGTGATCATCCTTTCTGAATGCAAGCACTATGTTTAGTCATAGTGTTGGAGCACTATGTTTCATCATCCATTGAGCATTCAATTAAACAACAAGTTTAGGTCTATGACAAAGGGGTAGAATTTCATGTGCATCAAGTTAAGTATTATAACTCAAACACAACCCTCAAATAATTAGTAAAACATGTATCTTGTATACATGACCTTGTTTGTAATCAGCTACTAGTCATCTAGATCATTTCCAACTACACAATAATTCTAATTTCTAAAAAAAAAGAAACCACAAACAACTAATGGTGACCCAGCATTCAAATTCATTAGATTAGAAAAAAAATTATAATACTTTCTTATAAACCTACATGAATTAAAATACTATGTAATTGTAATGGGCCATGGCCTTAGTATTGATGTGTGGGTATGCAAGAATATTACTTTTTGCTAGAATAGCAAAGGTTGTTATCCTTGTGATTGTGTTCAGTGCTTATCTCGTGCTTTTAAAACTAATTCTTCAAATTTTGCTCAATAAATTCCAATCCATATGCTCTTTATAAACTATTTGGTTTGCAACTCCTATTCACTTAAAAAAACCCTTCTTAGTGGCGGATACCTGGCGTTGATTGTCAGATCGAGTGATCTCCATTTCATCAATCTCATTTGATTGTTAGATCTAACGATCTAACGAAAAGGAGACGAAAATAAATAAGCAATGGCTGGTAAAGACACTGCAAGTACTGTTGTAATTGTTTAATTTATTTTATCGACAATCTAAATCTAAATATGATGTGTTTTTATTGGAAAAAAAATGTGATTACTGCATTAATATTGATTTTTTTTTTTAGTGTTTGATTGCAGAAGAAAACAACACTACTGAAGGTATGTCGTCTACTCTAAGATGGAAACCAAGATTACAGCAAAAAGAAATACTTTAACATATATACAGAAATGTTATGAAGACCTCCACAGTGGAAGATTTAGAAAGAATCATTTTAGTTCTACAAAATTCATGGAAGAGTTGAAGGAATCCTGATGGCCACGAGATATTGGAATCATGATTGCAATATTGGTTGGCCATCACGATTCCTACAACTCTTCCATGGTTTTTTTAGAACTAAAGTGATTCTCTCTATATCTTCCAAGGTGGGCCACTTCATGACATTTCTGTATATATGTTCAAGTATTTATTTATACTGTAATGTTGGTTTCATCTTGGATTAGATGGCATACAGCAAAAAGAAATACTTTAAATACAGAAATGTCATGAAGTCGTCCACGGTGGAAGAAATAGAAAGAATCACTTTAGTTCTACAAAATTCGTGGAAGAGTTGAAGGAATCCTGATGGCCAGTGGATATTGGAATTGTGATTGCAATATTGGGTCGCCATCACGATTCCTACAACTCTTCCATGGTTTTTTTAGAACTAAAGTGACTCTCTATATCTTCCAAGGTGGGCCACTTCATGACATTTCTGTATATATGTTCAAGTATTTCTTTCCGCTGTAATGTTGGTTTCATCTTGGAGTAGACCATAAACAGCAAAAAAAAATACTTTAACATATATACAGAAATGTCATGAAGTCATCCACTGTGGAAGAAATAGAAAGAATCACTTTAGTTCTACAAAATTCATGGAAGAGTTGAAGGAATCATGATGGCAAGCCAATATTCGAATCTTGATTGCAATATTGGCATGCCATAAAGATTGCTACAACTCTTCCATGGTTATTTTAGAACTAAAGTGATTCTCTCTATATCTTTTAAGGTGGGCCACTTCATGACATTTCTGTATATATGTTCAAGTATTTCTTTCTACTGTAGTGTCGGTTTCATCTTGTAGTAGACGGCATACAACAAAAAGAAATACTTTAACATATATACAGAAATGTCATGAAGTCGTCCACGGTGGAAGAAATAGAAAGAATCAATTTAGTTCTACAAAATTCTTGGAAGAGTTGAAGGAATCCTGATGGCCAGCGGATATTGGAATCTTGATTGCAATATTGGTAGGCCATCACGATTTCTACAACTCTTCTAGGGTTTTTTTAGAACTAAGGTGATTCTCTCTATCTCTTCGAGGGTGGGCCACTTCATGAAATTTATATATATATATGTTCAATTATTTCTTTCTACTGTAATGTTGGTTTCATCTTGGAGTAGACAGAATACCTTCAGTAATACTGTTTTCTGTAATCAAACATTAAAAAGCATGAGTAAATCAATATTAATGTAGTACTCACCTTTTTTTTCCAATAAAAACTCAACATGTTTAGATTGTCAATAAAATAAATTGAACAATTAAAACAATACCTGCAATACCTTTAATGGTCGTGGCTTATTTTTTTGGTCCCCTTTTCATTAAATCACTGGATCTGATAATCAAATGAGATTGATGAAATGGAGATCACTGAATCTAACAATCAAATCCACGTATCAACCACTACTAAGGGTGTTTCAACGGGTGTCAGTGAGGCATCAATCTTTCTTCCTTCTAAGCTCCCTTGAACGTATATTGAGTCGAATTTGGGTCTCTCTTGGCCCTTGCTTACACTCTGTCTTAAATCTATCCAGGTGGTGGCTATCCCATTACGTTTATTCACTGAGTGCAGCTCAATTCATATAAAGAAGAGCAACTTGCAAATGTGGATTCTAATGGAAACAACCTAAAGGTAACTAGATTTTGGAGTTCTATTCATGGGGTAGTTGATATGAAATAGTGAGTGTGTTGTACCATAAACTCACTATGCAAATTCAAGATATCAGGGGCATGGAATTAATGTAGGCCATTTGGGTTTTTAGATATTTTGTTGAATGGTGAAGCTTTTGTTTGAAAACAAGTGGAAAATCAATATAATATTTGTTCATGTGAAATAAATATTGTAACTTTGTGGTTATTAAAACATGTTTGATTTTAGTTCCATTAAGTCTATTCCAGTTTAGTCTTCGTGTTTTACCAACTGCCAAGTAAAGGTTTTTTTGTTTTGTGTCAATGTTTGGTATGGAAAATTGGTGTAAGAAACCTCTCATTTGATCGATTCTACAAAGAACTTGTGGCTTTGGGTTCAGTACTTGAAATATTTTACAGTGCTACTTATTGGGTCAGGTTATAGCTTATTTTTATTTCTTGGCCTTACTTAAATTTCTCTTCCCCTTTTGCACTATGGAGTGAATCCCACAAAAAGGTATTGTAGATTGATAACATTTTCTGGTAGCTCTTCTCATGCTATGGTGCAATGAAGAGGGTGAAAACAAAAGGCTCCCATAGAGCTCTTACGTTCCACACATCATAAATCAAACACTAATATGGCTTTAGATGTCAAGCCTATTTCCTTGGAATTCCATGTGGGATACTCTATTGTTAAAGGTGGCCTTAGAATATGGGTGGCTGGGGGGAAAGGAGAAATAATCCAAAGGATAGGAAAGAAGTTAAATATGTCTCTCAGAAGAGCCACATGAAAGTACAGATCTATAGGATGATCCAAAATCCAAAAAATTAGTCTAGAAGGCGTCATATAGGTTGAAATCATTTTGGAAATACCTTTGCAAGAGTCCTATAGGATCTGTTCCTAGAGTAGAAGTTGGAGAAGTGTTCAAGTATGGATGTATGTTGAATAGGTTTGCATAGACCTCTTTAGGGAAGTATAGATTATCTAAATGGTCAAGAAGCATGCCACATGCTGCCACTAGCTATTAGCATTATTAGCATTGCCTCTTCATGAGGTTATGAAGACAATATTAACAACATACATGTGATAATATATTCATGGTGAGGAGTGAATACTGATGATAGGAGCAAGAAACAAATTTATGACGATGAGCTCACTTCAAGTAATGTAGCCTTGATGAATAGTTATGTGAGGAAACAACATGTTAGATTAGTCTAGTCATGTGAGGAATTACCTTTTGGGTATATTATGTATGATGAAATCTATAGTAAAGAGGCCCTCATGGTTAGAAAATGGACAACTAGCATGATATCGGGTGCATAAATTTAAACAAGGAAAAAACAATTTCAACCTCCTCTAGTTTCTCACATTGTCCATATTACAAGAGGTTCACATGTTAAGAAAGCACGTGTAGTCAAGGAAGACATTGGGGAAGGACACACAAATTTCATATAGAATTTGTGAATTATATAGGAAATATCCTTACTCTTAATGATTTCAAATACTTCCTTACTATGCAATATCAATATTGGTTGCATATACCATAATTTCTAGAAGTTTGTCACTTTATTGGAGGGTGTACCGATGCTGGTCATGTGTTTATGTTAGAAGAAATGAACAATAATTTCTTTAGAGAGCCAATGGGACAATTGTTAGAGCTAGGAGAGTAGTATATGTGTGTGGCACTGAATGTACATGATAGGCACATATAGGCTTGTTCAAGATGGCTTGGAGCATGAAATTTAGATCTTAAAGACTCCAAATAAGGATTGAGGAGTTAAGACAGAAGAATCCATACATGAAGGTGCATTTAATTCTGAGTGTACAAGTAGATCCCTCCCTCAACAACTCAATGGATAAATTTATCTTAGTGAGTTTTCTTGGGAGGGATCTACAACAAAACCACTTGTGTACAAAAATAAATGGACCTTTGTGTATGAGTGCCAATGTAACTCCTCAATCCTTATTTGGAGTCCCTAAAATCTCAATCTTGTGCTTGAACCCATGTTAATAAATCCTACATGTGTAAGTTGGTGAGCATCTAAATTTAGGACTACACTCATACACTACTATCATTGCTTTAACAAATGTCACATTGGCTCTGTAAGGAAATTCTATTTTATTTCTTCTAACACAGAAACTATTCTCAACATAGCAAATGTTTTTGGAACCAGTCTCGATATTACACAATAAGAAGGTATTTCAAATCATAAGAGGATGAACATTGTCTACAAAATTTACAATGCATTTAGGAAATTTGTGTGGTCCTTCCCTAATGGCTTCCTTGTTCACACTTGTTTTATGAACATTTAAACTTTCATTAAACAAGACAATGTCAGAAACTAGAGGAGGATGATCTTGTTTCTGCCTTAGTTTAAACTTAAGCACCAATTATCCTACTTGTCATTTTTCTAATGAAGAATTACCTACAATGTAGAGTACGTCATACCTATGTATAGAATGCAATTCATCACATGACTAGATTAGTCTAACATGGTCTTTTTTCATCTAGTTATTCTTCACTACTGCATTCCATGGAGTAAGTTCATGATCATATATCAGTTTCTTGCTCCTCTCATGAGAATTACCATGTTAGTGTCTCTGTGGTAAATATTGTTTTAGTAACTTTGACAAAATACACTATTGGTAGCGAATAGCACAAGGTGGGGTTTCTTCTACTGCATTCCATGGAGTGAGTTCATGATCATATATCAGTTTCTTGCTACTCTCATACGAATTACCATGTTAGCCTCTCTGTTGTAAATATTGTCTTAGTAACTTTAGAAAAATACACTATTGATAGCCAATAACACAAGGTGGGGTTTCTACAGGCCTTACTAGATAATATTTACCTGCCTAAAGTAGGCTACTAAAAACTATATTGCCTATTGAGGTGTATGCAAAAACTAGGAGGCATATCGAACTTCTAATCTAGGAAAATATTTTTAATGAATCATGATTCTTAAAAGGATTTCAACCTATCTGGTGCAGGGCAGGGTGGAATAACGTTTTTCTTTTTCGATCATCTTCTACATCCATAGTCTCGTGTTTATGTGCCACCACTGACCTCCTATAGTATATCTATCCTCTTTCCAATCCTTTAGCGCATTTCTTCTTTTTGTCTTGAACGGGATATTCTCAGTCCACCTCTAACAACATATTATTCAGAAGATAATTCAAACTAAATGGGCCTGACTTTTAATACCTTCATAATACATATTGACCTTTGAACAAGTTCCTTTTAGCATATGCATTTTGACTATATTAGGTTAAATATTGTGTCTCTGTTGCATGTGGGCGAATTAAACTCTTGGGCTTTGATCAGGGGTGCTCTTTAACAATGGGTTGTCAGTGTGACGGGCTATGTCCCTGGCAAAACGATGCGACGGGTCTTCTGCAGTAATACCGTAGCTGATATTAATCTTCACATGTGGATCTGACAGATCTTTGTACATGGCGTCTTGTACAGTTTTGCAGGTCATGAATTCGAGCACGAAGTAGAGCACGGCGTGTTACTAAGTGAATACAACTTTCCATATGGCGATTTATTCCCCTTGATATGTGCAAACATGCATCTCAACAGCCTATCCTGTAGCATGGACACTGGTTTGTCTAAAATGTTGTACAAAGACACAATTTGACTGGGACTCTCTTTACAATTTCAAAGATGGGGGCATAGCACGGAGTTTACAGTGATTTCAAATGATTAATAGAAACAGATCAATAATAGCATATCGGCACACAATACCTCATCATTGCAATCATGGAGCACTAAAGGCAACAATAAACAACTTTTCACAGCAGATTCATAAATCCTAACTCCTACAGTACACATTATACAACTTCCACAAAGGAAAAAAATTCATAAACAAACTCTCTATTCTATACCTTACTGTACTCAGAACTAACACAATCACAAGAACCTTATTATCTTGGGCCTCCAGTGAGGGAGCTAAAGATTAGACTTCTCACTGGAGTTAAATATTAGCCTTGCTATGAAACCATGATAAAAACTAGAAAAGAAATAGAGATTGAACACAACAACAATGAATATAAAGATAACGAGATATAAAAATTATAAGCCGGTAATCAGGCTTCAATGACTTTGATTTAGTTGTATTTGTAACAGAAAACTATATAAAAATATTTTAACTAACAACTTCTGTTCTTCCCACATTTATCAACTCCATGTACTTCATTTATATTTAGTGATTGTAGATAATGAATAACAGCAGAGATCTCACACAATAAACATCATCATCATTGCAATCATTAAATATAAATGAAGTACTTCATTTATATTTATTGATTAAAGATTAGCCTTTCTATGAAACAATGATAAAATCTAGCAAAGAAATAGAGATTGAACAGAACAGCAATGAATATAAAGATAATGAGATATAAAAATTATAAGCGGGTAATCAGGCTTCAATGACTTTGATTCAGTTGTATTTGTAACAAAAAACTATGTAAAAATATTTTAACTCACAACTTCTGTTCTGCCCACATTTATCATCTCCATGTACTTCATTTATATTTAGGGATTGCAGATAATGAATAAAAGCAGAGATCTCACACAATAAACATCATCATCATTGCAATCATGGAGCACTAAAGGCAACAATAAACATCCTTTCACAATATATTCATAATTCCTACAGTATACACTATATTACAGCCTTCCACAAAGAAAAAAAGAGCACAATCAAAGTCTCTACTCTATCCCCTACTGTACAAAGAACACATAACATAAACTTTATTATCTTAGGCCTCAACTGAGGGAGTTGAAGATTAGACTTGTCACTTAAGTTAGGTATTAGACTGCTCAAATACCATGTTAAAAGCTAATAAAACAATAGAGATTGAACAAAACATACATTGAAAATAGAGATACTGAGAGATAGAAATTATAAACAGGTAATCACACTCCAATGACTTCGATTCAGTTGTATTTGTGATGGAAATTTATATGAAAAGCTTCTAACCGAATATTTCTGTTTTGTGGATATTTACTAACCGACTATTTATGTTTTGCGGATATTTACTAATGAACATTAGAGTCCATTACAACGCTTAATGCTTGTTTTAGCACATTAACCTACATGCTGAATCCCCATCTCGGATTGACTAAGACCCCATGATACGGCCACACAAACTTGATAAAGAAAACCACCCGTGGTAACTGAAGAAATTTCTGCGTTTTACTGTTTGCTGGTTTATGTCAACATTTCGTGGTTTTCACATACACCGGTTTTGCATTGGTTGTAGGTTACTTATGAAATTTTACTGAACAATTAAACACACAGTAAAATACACTAACAGGCTGAAAAACACATTTAACAATCACACCATAAAAAGATAGACTCAGAGATTTTTGGCCAAAATCAAGTCCTGGAAAAACCCCCATGGGGAAAACCAGTTAGAGAGAGAGAGAGAGATTTTATTATCTTCAGCAAAATATCATAACAGAAATACAGTGAAAATTTAACTTATCTCCACCCAAGATTTCATCTCAAAATCTTGAAAAACGTGCCGACCATTAAATGCAGTCCGTACACCCTCGATTTCTGTGCAGTCTGTACAGCAATAAATGCAGGTCGTACACACCTCGATTTTTGTGCAATCCGTACAACAATAAATGCAGGCCGTACACACCTCAGTTTTTGTGAAATCCGTACAACAATAAATGAAGGACGTACTGTCTCGATTTCTGTGCAGCATTAAATGCAGGTCGTACTGTCTCGATTTCTGTGTAGTCTGTACCAGAAATAAATGCAGACCGTACACCTCGATTTCTGTGCAGTCTCTCTTCTTGGGAATCGTGCCAATGCCCTAGCTCGACCTCCTTCTCTCTTAGCTCAGTCTCTCCTTCTCCAAAAGTGAAAAAGTAAAGAGTTTTGCCTCCCTCAACCCTTTTTGTCTAAACCCCAAGTGAGAATCTAATCCAATGGTGGAGAAAGATCCAATCCAATGGCTAAGATTCAATGAGAGTAAAAATCACATTTATTTAAATCACTTAAATAAATTTACTCACCCACTTAAATTTATCAAAAAGTGACTTTAACTTTATAAATTCTCATTAAGTAGCTTTTAATGTGAGGGTCACCTTTTTCCCTTTTCTAAGTGACTTAGGCAAAAAAATTACTTAGGGAACAAATTCCTAGGTACAAAACTAACGCTCCCTCTTACCGAGGAAGGTGTTCTACACCACTCCCAACTTATCTCTGAAGAAGACAAAATTCCCCCTCCCCAAAGACTTCGTCAGAATGTCTGCTACCTACTCATCAGTGGATATATACTATAGCTCAACTGCCCCTCTTTGAACATAGTCACGGATGAAATGGTACCTGATCTCAATGTGCTTCGACCTGTCATGAAACACTGGATTCTCAGAGAGATGAATGCAACTCTGATTGTCACAATAGATCATCGTAGGCCTAAGCTGCTGATGAAATAAATCTACCAATAACTTGTGAAGCCACAGTGCTTGACAAGTAGCCTGACTGGCTGCCATATACTCAGCCTCAGCAGAACTCAGTGCAACGGACTTCTGTTTTCGACTGAACCACAACACTGCTGCCGAGCCCAAACTAAAACAACAACCGGAAGGGCTCTTTCGATCCCTCACACAACCTACCCAGTCTGAATCTATGAACCCAACCAAGCTGACTCCACCCGAACCCCTGTAGTCCAAACCATAATCCACCGTACCTGCAAGATATCTCAGTATGTGCTTTGCGGCAGTCCAGTGCACACTCCTAGGCTCAACCATGAACTGACTAAGAGTGTTAACCGCAAAACACAAGTCTGGCCTGGTATTGACCAGGTACATCAATGACCCAATGAGTTGACGATATAAAGTGGGATCCACCAACTTACCCTTGGAAGCATGAAGCTGCTTCCAGTTGGTGATCATAGGCGTACACATCGGCCTGCAGTCCTCCATCCGAAATCTCTTCAGAATATCAACTGCATACTTCCCCTGTCCAAGGAAAATATGTCCAGGCTCCTGCCAAGCTTCCATCCCCAGATAGTAATGCATCAGTCCAATGTCTGTCATCTCGTACTCCGATGTTAGATCTCTCTTGCAATGTGCAATGAGACGCTCATCACCTGTAATAAATAGATCATTAACATATAGCAGAAGAATGAGCAGATCTCCTCCAACCACAATGAAGTATAGGTTGGGATCAGCCTCACTCTTCTGGAATCCCATTGATGTCAAGTAAGTATCAATCCTGGAGAACCAAGCTCTAGGAGCTTGCTTCAGTCCATACAAGGCTTTCCTCAGCCTGCACACATGAGAGTCTCTCCCATGGATCTCAAATCCCTGTGGATGCTCTAAATATACCTCCTCCTGCAGAAGACCATTGAGAAATGCAGTCTTCACATCCATCTGGTGGATCTTCCAACCCATCTCTGCTGCTATAGATATAACTTCCCTGATAGAATAATACCGAGCAATTGGAGCAAATGTCTCATCATAGTCAACTCCCTCAACCTGTGAGAACCCCCGTGCCACAAACCGATCCTTGTACTTCTCAACATTGCCATCCGCATCATCCTTTATCTTGTAAATCCACTTGGAAGTCACAACTGACTTCCCTTCAGGTCTCGAAACTATCTCCCAAGCATCATTCTTCATGATGGAATGGTACTCTTCCATCATGGCATCTCTCCATACCAGATGCTGGGAAGCCTCCTCAAATGTGGATGGCTCAGAGTCACGAAGACTCGCAACAAGGGCCATCCCATCCCTCTCTGGCACAACACCATACCTATCTGGCTCCACCACTGTCCTGATCTACTCCTCGGGCCTACCAAATGCCTATGCATCCTTCAAGGTCTCCTGAAGCCACCTAGGCTTCCTCTTCCTTGAACACTGCTCCTCCCAAACTGGTTTTGGGCTCTCCTCATCTGAGGAAGTCCCAGTACCTGAAGGTCCAACACCCCGAGGACCAGTACCTGATGAACCTGAGATCTGAGGACTCAACCCTGAACCTATACCTGAAACTGTCCCTGAAGTGCTAGCCACCTGAATCACTGAACCTATGCCTATACCATGTGATCCAGTCACTCCAGAAACTTGTGGACCTAATAGCTAGATCGAAGAAGCCTGTACCAACTGAGGTGTGGGAGCTGGTGTCTCCCCCTGCTCTAACTCCCTAGACTTCCTGAAGGCTCTCTCCTCATCAAACTTCACTTCCCGCCGGACAACAACTCTCCTCTGACTAGGTAAGTAAAGCCGATAGGCCTTCAAAGTCTCGTCATATCCCACAAATATGCCTCTCTCTGCAGTGGGATCAAACTTTGTCCTCTTCTCAGAAGGGACATGAGAGTAAGTCAACGAGCCAAATATACAAAAGTGGCCCACCTCAGGCTTCTTGCATGAATACATCTCCTCAGGAGTCTTACTCCCCATTGCCCTATGAGGACTCCTGTTCTCCAGATAAACTGCAGTGCTACATGCCTCTGACCATAGAAAGAAAGGTAACCCCTGATCATGAAGCATCACTCTTGCTACCCCCACAATCGACCTGTTCTTTCTCTCTGCTACTCCTTTCTGCTCAAGAGTGTAAGGAACTGTCAACTGTCTCTGAATGCCCTCCTTTC
This sequence comes from Pseudotsuga menziesii, assembly GCA_001517045.1. NCBI lineage: Eukaryota > Viridiplantae > Streptophyta > Pinopsida > Pinales > Pinaceae > Pseudotsuga > Pseudotsuga menziesii. The sequence continues at coordinate 157,546 of LPNX010634764.1, forward strand.
TGCAGAATGCATCGAACTCCTTGGAGGTATACCCACCCCCATTGTCTGATCTCAACATCCGGATCTTCGTCCCCATCTGCTTCTCCACAAGGGCTTTGAACCCTTGGAAAACTCTCCACACAAGTGAGGACTTCTTGCTCCTCAAGAAGTAGATCTAGGTCTTCCTGGAGTAGTCATCAATGAAGCTAATCTAGTACTCAAAACCTGTCAAAGACATTGATGACATAGGACTGCATATGTCAGAATGGATAAGATCTAGCACCCCTGCAGCTCTCGTGTCACTGCTCGGAAAAGAAGTCTTGGTGTACTTTCCCAAAGCACACCCCCTGCACACATCACTCTGCTCAATGCTGAACTCCGGTAATCCTGTAACCATGCTTCTCAACAATCTGAGAGCTGGGTGATGTAGGAGGGCCATCCTCCGATGCCAAAGCTCACATAGCTCACTGCTGCTGCTATGTGCTAGAGCACACTGTGGATGAAACAAGAGCTTGTACAAATTTCCACATATGACTCCAATGTCCATGGCACTAGACATACCTGTAGCCCTGGGATACACCTGTACTCTCCCATCTGAAAAGCACACCCCAAGACCCTTGTCCTCTATGGTGGAAACTAACACAAGGTTCTTCTTCAGCTCAGGGACATACAACACATCCCTCAGAGTCATGAGACTCATCGACTCCCTCTGAAATGTAATGGTCCCCTGACCAACAGCTCTAACAACGATGTTGTCTCCAAGGACAACCTCCACATCTCTACCTGTCTGAGATAGTTCTGAGAACATCTCTCGAGCTCCAGTCATGTGGCTCGAGGCTCCGCTTTCAATATACCAAGTAGTAGAGGTGGATGGACTCCCCTGATGACCTGCCAACAATGAATGCTCACTATCCATATCCATGTCTAGATGCTGGTGGCTAAAGAGACTCTCTCTCTCTCCATCTGTCCAGCATATAGGGAAAATTCAATCTGAAATGCATCACCAAACTCATCAACCTCTACTGAGGCTGCTGTCTGCTGTCCGTGTCCCTTCTTCTTCTTCTTGCTTGGACACTGTGAAGCATAGTGCCCAAACGCCTGACATGCATAACACTTGATTTTACTCAAGTCTTTATTCTGCCCACTCTGCTGCTGCTGGTGTTGGTGCTGCTTGGCCCCACCCTTCTTGGGACCCTTCTTCTTCTTGCCCTTAGCTGCCAAAGCCACATTCTCGTCATCAACCCCACTGTGAGATGTACTACCCTGTACAAGACTTCTCCTAGTCTCCTCCTACACAAAGTCATCCCAAAGTCTATCCCAGGTAGGTAGGTTCTCTCTGCCCACTATCGCTTGCACAAATGCACCACAGGGCTTTGAAGCCCCATTCACTGCTGTGTGTACTAGCTCTGTAGGGGCTACCACCTCCCCAACCACTGCAAGTTCATCCCGAACTGCAGAAATCCTAGTAAGATATGCTGTGACTCCCTCACCCCCATTCATCTTTATACTTTTGAGTTTCTCTTTGAGAACCATCTTCCTGTTCTCATTGAAACTCTCATACAAACTGACTAAGGCTGAACACATCAAGTGTGCCCTAGTCTTTCCTGAAATGTGAGGGATTATGTGGTGTTTAACTGCATCTAGAATGATCCTCCTAGCTTTACAGTCCTTCTTGTTGAAATCTGATAGAGCTGCTGTATTTGCTGATGCGAGAATGACAACCGGGTTAGCTGTAGTGTTCCTAACTACATCTGGCCATAACTCATTCTCCTCTGGTATCAGTAAAATTCTGGCCTTCTACAGCACAAAATTTCATGTCCGATCCAGCCTATCCTCCAGTCTAAGACCTGTAGCCATCTCTACACCAACCCAACAAAGTGCTGCTCACCGACAGAAGGTAAAATACTAAAAATTTCTGAGATCTAAAAATTTCTGTGTGTCTGCAAACTATCACTGTTTTCTGCCCCCAAGCTCTAATACCATGAAGAAATTTCTGTGTTTTACTGTTTGCTAGTTTATGTCAACATTTCGTGGTTTTCACATACATGCGGTTTTGCATTGGCTGTAGGTTACTTATGAAATTTTACTGAACAATTAAACACACAGTAAAATACACTAACAGGCTGAAAAACACATTTAACAATCACACCATAAAATGATAGACTCAGATATTTTTGGCCAAAATCAAGCCCTGGAAAAACCCCCACAGGGAAAACCAGTTAGAGAGAGAGAAAGATTTTATTATCTTCAGCAAAATATCAGAACAAAAATACAGTGAAAATTTAACTTATCTCCACCCAAGATTTCATCTCAAAATCTTGAAAAACGTGCCCAGCATTAAATGCAGTCCATACACCCTTGATTTTTGTGCAGTCCATACAGCAATAAATGCAGGCCGTACACACCTCGATTTCTATGCAATCCGTACAGCAATAAATGTAGGCCGTACACACCTCGGTTTCTGTGCAATCCATACAGCAATAAATGCAAGTCATACTATCTCGATTTCTGTGCAGCATTAAATGCAGGCTGTACTGTCTCGATTTCTATGCAGTCTGTACCAGCAATAAATGCAGACCGTACACCTCGATTTTTGTGCAGTCCGTACCAGCATTAAATGTAGACTGTACACCTCGATTTATGTGCAGTCTCTCTTCTTGGAAATCGTGCCAATGCCCTAGCTCGACCTCCTTCTCTCTCAGCTCAGTCTCTCCTTCTCCAAAAGTGAAAAAGTAAGGAGTTTTGCCTCCCTCAACCCTTTTTGTCTAAACCCTAAGTGGGAATCTAATCCAATGGTGGAGAAAGATCCAATCCAATGGCTAAGATTCAATGAGAGTAAAAATCACATTTATTTAAATCAGTTAAATAAATTTACTCACCCAGTTAAATTTATCAAAAAGTGACTTTAACTTTATAAAGTCTCATTAAGTAGCTTTTAATGTGAGGGTCACCTTTTTCCCTTTTCTAAGTGACTTAGCCAAAAAAATCACTTAGGGAACAAATTCCTAGGTACAAAACTAACAGTAACCCAGTTAGACTAAACCCAAATAGACTTAAACCAACTGAAATCAAACATTATTCAACGACCATTCGTTTTCAAGCAAATAGTTAGCTATTCAACAAAATATAAAAACCCCAAATGACAGTACCTTAAGTTCATGCCCCTGATAGCTTGAGTATGCGCAGTGGCTCTGTCCAGCGCGTAGAGCTTCGCTTAGTTTGTTAACTGTCCAATGGCCTTCCATGAAAACAACTCCTATTAAGTTCATAGAGCACGCAGAGCTCCGCTTAGTTTGTTAAGTGGCTCTCTCATTCAGCACGCAGAGCTCGGCTTAGTTTGTTAAGTTAGCTATCCAATGGCCTTCCATTAAAACAGCTCCTCAATCTAGTTCGTCGTAGTCTGTTGGCATTCAAATCGACCCTGCACTGATTTACTCAGAGATGTGTATTTTAAAGAGGTTAAAATTAGGGTTGCCTTCACATATTTGAGGTGGACACATAAAATGAAACCATGGGCCACTAAACATCATGTGAGCGCGTCAACGTGGATGGTTTCAAGACGGAGAAACTCAGTTGTTCTATTTGCTTCTCTCGAATTTGAATTGAACAGCCCGGAATTTAAGCGCGGTGCGACTTAAATTGGAGTGAGCATTTAGAATTTACTTGTGGTGCCATAACGTGAAGTCAATTATATTGTTGGTGTGATAATTTAAAAAACCAAAGCAATTTGAATTTAGATTTCACAGTCAAATCATCTTAACTATATTTGCAAAAATTTCAACAAAAATTGATTATTTTAAAAGAGACAATATAAATATAAATATATATTTCCTGAGAGAAGAAAGTTTTTTTTTTTTTAAACAAAATATTCACGACAGAGTTCTTATGAATGAAGTGTATAAAAGGTCTTGATATAATACCACTTATTCTCATAAACTTTAATTACCATAATTTTTGGAAAAGACTGAAAAATAAGTTTAATTTAAAAACTAAATAATTTTTAGAAAAGAAAGAAAAATAAGTTAAATTTAAAAATAAAATAAAAAAATATTGTAGGGAAGAAGAAAATTAAATTCACACAGAAGCTTTTTATGATCAATCATTTAAAATACAAAGTTAAATGTGTGTTAATGAACTATTTCTATGTATATTGATATAAGTAATTATCTCATCTTTTTTATTAAATAATAGAAAAAATGGAATTCACACATGATTATGTAATTATATATTAAACAAAATCTAAAATTTCTTAAAAACTAAAACTATAATAAAAATATATAATCATTTTTTTATGATTAATACTTTTAAATAGTTTCAAATATAAATTTTGCATTAATTAAAGTTATAATGGAGTAATTTTGAAATAATATAAATAAAAAACCACCCCATCATTTATAAGGTGAATTTTATTGTTGGTGTCATAATTACAGAGAACCCCTTTGTATACACCTAAAGTATA
>LPNX010634764.1:162126-193231 GCA_001517045.1 Pseudotsuga menziesii
AATTGCACTCATCTTAGGTGTGATAGTAAATTTTTCAATATATATATATATTCCATTTTTTAACAAAGTTTCTTTTTAAAATAGAATGTTTTGGACAAAGTTCCTAGCAATTAAATGTATAAGAGGATTATATGAATACCACTTATTCACGGAGGGTTTAGTTATTATAGTTTTTGGAAAAAATGAAAAATTATATAAATTTAAAAAAATAAAAATATGTTGTACTTAAAAAGAAAATTGAATTCACACAAGAGCCTTTTTATTAGTGAAAACCATCTAGCTAAAGTTTTCATAGTTAGTTCCGCTTGTTCTATGTAAGAGGAAGTTTTGTCTCTTTCGACGGGACCCTCTCCAAGTAGCGAGGTTATTTCCCTTGACTAGAATAACCTAACATAATATCGTCTTCATTCAAGTGTTCCTTTTCAGATAGTTGTGCAAGTTACTACTAAGAGTATACTCCGCACTATCGTTAACGAAGGGGCTTATGTTACCATTGTATTCTATACTGCTTGGAAAGCCATAGGTTCTCCTTCACTTGTTCCAACTACCGATCAGATACTGGCTTTTAATCGAAGACCTACAATGCCTTTAGGGATCCTTCCTCAGTTGCTGATTACTTTGAAAGGAAAAACTCTCTGTATCGATGTTAGGGTAGTCCAAGGTCCTGTAGATTTTAATCTGCTCCTTGGGCATGATTATGTTTATGCCATGAAAGCCGTAGTGTCCACACTCTTTCGAGTGATGTATTTTTCCTATGATGGGAATATTGTGACCGTTGATTAGCTTTCCTTCATTAATCTTGTTTATCGTCCTGCATGTACTTGTAGCTCTTTGCCCTTCTAGTTAGCTTCTTCCCATCATAGGTAAAATGGGGGGCATGGCTCCAGCCTCTAGATATCATACTAGAGTTAAGTCGCTAGATTCTTATGTAAGGGGGCAACCCACCAACCTCTCAACATCATGTTGGCTTAGAACTTCCTATGAGCATAGTTTTTTTTATGTGTCAAGCTCATTAAAAAATGAAACATGTTTGCGAGCATAGTTCCCTTTCTGTGTCAAGCTCGTTAAAAAATGAAACAGACATTGCAAGCATAGTTCCCTTTTTGTGTCAAGCTTGTTAAAAAATGAAATAGATGGTTGTGAGAATATTTTCCTTTTTATGTCAGGCTCATTAAAAAATGAAACAAGTTAGTGAGCATAGTTCCCATTCTGTGTCAAGCTTGTTAAAAAATGAAACGGATGTCCTCAAGCATAGTTATTTTTTTGTTTCAAGCTTGTGTAAAAATGAAACAGGTCCCCTCAAGCATAGTTATTTTATGTTTCAAGCGTGTGTAAAAATGAAACAAGTGACCTTGAGAAGTGTTTATTCTTGGTTTCAAGCCCATTAAAAGATAAACCTGACCTTGAGAAGAGTTCCTTTTTCGTGTCAAGCTCGTTAAAAAAATGAAATGAGTTCTTGCATTGTGTCAAGACTCAATGAAGCTTGGGGGGCATGTACCCCACCTCTTTTTTGGTTCTTAGCTACTTGATAGTTATAATGGGGGAAAGAACCAACCACTGGACATCATGTTGGGAAATCACCCATCAATGGAACCAATTTTGAGCATACTTTGTTTTAGTTTCGAGCTTGTTCAACCATGAAACCACCTTTTGAGCATAGTTCATTTTCTATTTCAAGCTCATTAAAAAATGAAGTAGGTTTCCTTAAGCATAGTTTACCTTTTGGGTTCAAGCTTGTATAAAAAATTAAACCATGCTTTGAGCATAATTCTCAGTCTATTTCAAGCTCATTAAATAATGAAGTAGATACTCTAAGCATTCTTTCAACTGATCTTTGAGCTGATTAAAAACAAGAAGATGGTGTTGAGCTTACTTTTCGTTTTTCATGCTTTGGTTAAAACATGAAAACTGGTTTGAGCTTACTTTATCGTTTTTTCATGCTCTGGATTCAAACATGAAAAAGGTTTTGAGTGCCTTTTATACCTTTGTTGTGCTCGTTAAAAACTCAGATAAGAGACCTATCGAGTATAGTTTTACTATTTTTCAGACTCGTTAAAATTGGATTATGAAAAAATAACTCGTTCCGGTGTTATATCTAAGCTCTTTTTAGCCTCCTTAAAAAAACAAAAATATTGTTGAGCGAACTTGTTACGTTCATGCTTGTAAAAGAATCAAAATGGTCAACTAGTCATGGGTAGGTTATCTCTTTTTCGAACTGACTAACCTTATTTACAAAAAAAGAATTTTTGGATTCTTCTTAGTCATTTCACACTCTCTAAACATGAAATGACAAATGAGTTTTCTTTCATCGGACTCATAAGATCAAATGATGAATGAACCTTTTTGGGAATGAACCCCTCCTTTCTCAGGTTTTTAAAACATATGAGATTGGACTCATCTGAAGGACGAGCTGTATCAAGCATTTGTTACACTTTTCCAGCTCATTAAAAAGAAAAGAGGCACTCATTAATCATGATGGAGAAATTAAGGAAAGAGTTTGTATTTTGTTATGGCAGTACATAGTCACTCTTAAACATGGCACTCGTTTGCATATGCATTCAACACTTGGGTAATTTGTTTGTCTTTGAGTCATGCTAATTCCTAGAGTCTTATTAGTCCTTTGAGTTGTCCAAGAATAATCTTATCGTCAGTTTCATTGGGGGATTGGTATCATTCTCATGTCAATACTACCAATTCATGCCATGCCCCTATTCAAGAGAAAGGTTTGGTCATCTATTTACAATTTGCAGTCAGTTTACCTTCTAACATGTTGGTCATCCCTGAGTCAATTTCGTACATCAAACTGTTGTTTGGTTTACTCCAAAACATCTATGATCGTGTTTCGTGTCGATGATCGGGGATTCATCATGGCCCTCCTTCATCAAGTCTATTCCTGTCGACTTCAACTTCTTATCGAGGAATTAGACTTAGAAACTAAGACAAGTACCTTGGGCCTGCATACCTTAATGGCAAGCTACCTCGCTTTCAATGTGAGTTTTCATCATTGACTCTTGATTGAAATATCTCATCAATTGTTCAACTCCAAGTCCTTTATTCACATTCGATGGTATGTATTGAGATACCTTGGGAATCATTGTCATCAATGGCAATTTCCCACGTAGTTGTTAATAGTTTACATCATTTGTTGGTAATCAAGTGGTTTCTACCATGTTCAACATCAAGACATTGTAATCACATGGTTAGATTCATATCATTTCGGGTTCGGCTTGAAGACCTTCAGTTGTCATATATCTTCTCCCAGGTTGCAATGGATTTTGTTTTGAGTCATATTACAAAGATATGCATTGTATTGGTCGTGGATGTGTTATCATCTCATCATGGATCTACCCTTGTGTCCAGTAGCCATGATTGTGTTCAGTCAATCTCTACTATCATGGATCTGCATTGTATTGGTTAGCAACCATGTTATGAGCTATATGAGATTTGAGTCAGTGGTACTGCAGCAGCTTTCAGCCAACATCCTTGCCTTATATTTCTTCACTTTACAAAGAATTCACCTATTGCATTCCTCTAACTTCATGCTTTTGGGGGAATTCTATTACACCAAAATCTTGCACTCTTGATCCATGTGTTAATCCTTTTCCTAATCCTTAAATTTATCTCTACTAAAGTTGAATGAGATTGAGATTTTCCTTCTTTTTTTTCCATCTTTAAAAAGGTCGACGCTCTTGTCCTTCATGCTAGGTGGGTCGAAGGAACTTTTCCCTTTCATGCTAGGTGCATCAATGTCAGCGCTCTATCTCCCACTTCTAGGTGCATCGACGGTGCTTTTTCCCTTAATGAAAGGTGCATCGATGTTGTTTCAAGGGAAAAAAACGGAGCTTCGAGATCCTTCTCGAAGGTGGATGAGGTGGATGTCTATCCTAATAAATTAGGTGAGGTGGAATTCAATTCCTAACCTATAGGGAATATCCCTTTGATCCCTCCTCCTAATCCTCAACCTACTCTATCCCTCTAGCCTTATAAATTAAACCCTTTGTCCATTTCGAAGGGAGGAAGGACTATGGTACTATTATGCTAGTGTAATTTCTAGGTGATCCATATCATCCTTTGAGAGGTTTACTATCTATATTTGGAGGCTTGCTTTGGATTATTGGATGGAATATTGCGGCGTTAAGGCTAGGTTTTGATGTTCTGTGCTATGTAATTCTATGTATCTCCGTGATTACATTAATAAAAATCTCTTTCCATAAACATTGTTGGTGTTAATAATGTTTAGATATTTCTTCCATAATTGTTAGCTTAGATCAATTATATGTTTAGATACGCATATGTTGTTTTCTTGTTTCCACTTGCTTGACACGGTTTTGCAGCTGAAGATCTGAAGATTCTCGAGCTTGGATCAATAAAGAGAGAAGAGGATCTGCATATTTCAGGGAGGTGATCTATTTGTTACTCTGCATTTCTATTTGATCTAGGAAAGTAGGTTGTATTCTTTATTTGATTTGTTCTAGATCCACTTGGACTAGGGAGATCTGGCTTAATTCCAATTGAGTAGATTTATCCGATAACATTTACATTTATAAAAAAATATATCTTATTTGTTTAATTTTCAATGTATGATTATTAATTATCCATTCAAATTTTAATTATATATTATAAGTATTCAAAATTCATTGATAAATTACCTTTTATAAACATATGAATTTTCAAGAAAGAATCACTTAATTTAATAGATTAATATAACATTAATATAACAATGTGTTGAATGGAAAATAAGCAATTGAGTACAAATAATACTAATATAAAATTAATTGATTCAAATTACTTCCAAGTTAATGCAAGTAAAACTAACCACATTATTAAAAAATCCTTAAGTATGAAAACCCATAAAACTATTTTAAATGAAATACTTATTATTAAAAATTAATTACTCATGAAAACCCATGCAACTATCTTAAATAAACGTTTGTTATTAAAATTTACTTACAGATGAAAACCCACGGAACAATATTAAATGAAATGCTTGACATAATTACTTCTACAGAGGCCCCATTGGTTACAAGAGGAAAGGAAGAGTTCCACAACAATCCACTTATCATTCTGTGGAAATGCAAGCACTATGTTTCGTCATCCTGATGGAGCACTATGTTTCATCATCCATTCTTTTTAGAAAATAGTCTCAGGCTGCATAGACTCAGATTTAGCCAACTTCTTTTGTATCTTTTGGCCTTCCATCTTAGCTAGACGAGTTGTTACCAATTGAATGCATTCTTAAATACCCGCCCGCCTGAAATTCAAAGATGTATTGGAAGTTCAAATCGAGGGTCAATGCATATAGTTGTTGTCTATGTAAAAGGGGCACAATTTCATCTACAATTCTAAACAGAACCCTCAAATAATCAGTAAAACTTGTATTTGATATAAATGAACTTGTTAGTAATTAGATGCTAGATATAGGTCTTAGTTAGCATTGCACGGTTATTTAACATATCTTCATCTAGGTCATTTCTAACTACACCATAGTTCTAATTTCTTTATTAAAAAAAACCCACAATTAACTAATGGAAACTAAGCATTCACATTCATTAGATCAAAAAAGAATTTATAATGCTTTCTTATCAACCTTAAAATGCCCTTTGAATTGTAATGGGAAATGGCTTGATGTATAGGTTTTCAATGGACTTATTATTGATGTCTGGGTGTACAAGAATATTACTTATCGTTGGAATCACATAGGTCGCTATCCTTTTGATTGTATTTCAATGGTTATCTCGTGCTTTTAAAACTAGTTCGTCTAATTTTACTCAATAAATTCCAATCCTCGTGCTATTTATAAACTGTTTGGGTTCCAATCCAATGTATTGAGAATGACTATGGAAATTTATCTAGTCAACTCAAACACGCTTCCTAGTGGTTGATACGTGGCGTCGAAATTCCCATGGTGGCTAGTGGAGCATATAACGATCTGAAAAATGCGGGGCAATGAGGCGTGAATCTAAGCTCCCATCAACATATATTGACTTGAATTTGGGTTTCTCTTGGACCTTGCTTACACTCTGTCTTAAATCTGTCCAGGTGGTCGATCTCCCATTATGTTTATGCGCTAACTATAACTCAAATCATATAAAGAAGAGAAACTTGCAAATGTGGATTTAAATGGCAACATACTAAAGGAAACTAGATTTTTGAGTTCTATTCATGGGGTAGTTGATATGAAATAGTCAGAGTGTGTTGTGTGTTGTATGATAAACTCAAGATATCGGGGGCATGGACTTAAAGTAGGCCATTTGGGTTTTTAGATATTTTCTTAAATGATGAAGCTTCTATTTGAAAACTAGTGGAGAATTAATATAATATGTGTTTATGTGAAACAAATATTGTAATTTTGTGGTCATTTAAACATGTTTTATTTTATCTTCATTAAGTCTGTTTGAGTTTAGTCTTCCTGCATTACCAGCTTCCAAGAGTGGTTTTGTTTATCAAGTTTGTGCGGTTGCATGGTGTTTTAGAGCTGGTCAATTGCTTGGCGATTGTGTGGCTTATATAGAATCTTTGGAATTAGTGTATGCTTCTTTGTTTTGGTTCTATACTTGCAATGGTTTTTTATATTAAAATATTGTATTGAGGTTGATACAATCTTGGTAATAAGTAAAGGTTTCTTTGTTTTGTGTCCATGCTGGGTATGGTAAATTGATCTAAGAAATCTCTCATTTGATGGATTCTACATAGAACTTGTGGCTTTGGGTTCAGTATTTGAAATCTTTTACAAGGATACTTATTGGGTCACTTTTAGGGTTTCTTTATTTCTTGTCCATGCTTATATCTCTTACCCCCCTGCACTATGGACTCAATCAGAAAAAATGGTATTGTAGAAAAACCATTGAAAACATTTTTTGGGAGCTCTTCGGATTCCATCGTGCAATGAATAGGGAGGAAACAAAAGCCTCCCATAACGCCCTTAGGCTCCACACATCATACATCAAATGCCAATATGTAGGCATTAGATGTCAAGCCTATTTCCTTTGAAGTCCCTGTGGGATACACTCTTGTTAAAGGTTCACTTAGAATATGGTTGGCAAGCAAAAAAGGAGAAATAAGCCAAAGGATGGGGAAGAGGTTAAAGATGTCTCTCACAAGAGCCACATTATAGGAGATCAATGGTGTTAATGTGTTAGTTTTTCATCACATAAGCTAGCATTATGATGTTAGGATCTTTTCACTGAGAGAATAACAAGCATAGCAATAAAACATAAGCACATCACAAGAGACAAGAGACACAAAGAGTTTTCCTCAGGGAAACCATACAGGAGAAAACACCGCAACTTCCTCAGAGATAGAATTAGCACCAAAACAGTAAAAGCCCCAAGACATTAAGATGATCTCCACATAGTAGCAGTCTCTCTCTCTCTCACTCATGCGCCCTCATAAGTGAGTGTGAGTATTACAAGTGATAAATACAGAGGCTCTCACTCTCTATTTATATTCTTCCGTTCACTTGAAGTGCACTCCAACATGTCGTCCTCACTTAACAATTACTTACTAGAGCCGACATCTCTAGGAGTGTCTAATAACCCTAGTGACCCACCACTTGTGGGGACTTTGCCTCCTATGACCAATAGGAGGGTAACACAATGGTGGGGACTATTTCCCCGACTTACAATGACTCACCTAGGGTCGAATTCACTAGGATAGTCTAATAACCCAAGGGCCCCACAACTATGGGAACTTTGACCCTTGACCAATAGGAGGGTTACCCATAATGACTTGACATGAATTTCACATTATAGAAACTTCCCGATTGGAACATCGGGGCATGACATGACTCAAATACATCCTGGAATAAACATCGAGTTACAATACATAAGAAATACAGATGAATACATTTCAAAGTTACAAATACATCAACACTCCCTCTTAACTAGGAAGTTATTCTCTCGACACAATTTATTAGCACAAGTCTTCTTCTCTGCATCATCTGAATCATCATTGAGTTCTCGTCATCTTCATCTTTAGTCACATTTCATCTGGATCTAGATCATCTCTCGATCTGGATCATCGTTACTGGATCATACTCGATCTGGAACATCGTCACTGGATCATACTCGATCTGGGACATCACTGGATCTAGATCATCACTCGATTTGGATCACCATCACTGGATCAGATCTGGATCATCACTCGATCTAGATCATCATCACTGGACTAGATCTAGATCATCACTCGATCTGGATCATCACTGCTGGATCATCATTACTGGATCTGGATCATCACTCGATCTAGACCATCATCGCTGGATCATCATCACTGGATCTGGATCATCACTCGATCTGGATCATCACTGGATTTCATTACTATATCTGGATCATCACTCGATCTTGATCATCACTGGTGCTATCTCATGATTCTTCTCGTCACAGGAAGTTCTACAGAGCCAGCCCTTTTTCATGCTGGTTGTAGGCCTACCCATCATGTAGGTCTTCGCCCAGCACTTACATCTGACCTACTCATCAGAAAGGCACATCCATCCAGACAGGAACACATCCTATCATAGTGATGGAAGACTCCCATCCAGACAGGAACACATCCTATCACAGTGATGGAAGATTTCAGCACTTACATCTGACCTACTCGTCAGAAGGGCACATCCATCCAGATAGGAACACATCCTATCACAGTGATGGAAGACTCCCATCCAGACAAGAACACATCCTATCACAGTGATGGAATATTTCAGCACTTATATCTAACCTACTTCTCAGAAGGGCACATCCATCCAGACAGGAACACATCCTATCACAGTGATGGAAGACTCCCATCCAGACAGGAACACATCCTATCATAGTGATGGAATATTTCAGCACTTACATCTAAGCACGTGGGAACACATCCCTCAGTCGCTCCAGAAAGGCTCTGCACTTACATCCATCCAGACAGGAACACATCCTATCACAGTGATGGAAGGGCTTGCACTCACATCTGATCCTACGAGAACACATCCCAGCAGTCATATTAGAATGGTCCTCAGTCCTCGACTGAGCTACCTGATAAATGACCAGGCACCTCCATTCTCCTAGAGAATGGCAATAACCCTTACATCCGACCTGCTCGTCGGAATGGCCAACACTCACATCTGACATGGAAGGAAATTAATCCTTTATCCATGACAGAATGGTTCATCCCTTACATCTGATCAATTGGGAACACATCCCTCTATCACATTAGAATGGATACTCAGTCCTACACTGAGTGATCCTGGTAACTGACCAAGTGCCTCCATTCCTAGAATGGCAATTTCCCTCACATATGTCCTGCTCGACAGAATGGCCAGCACTCATATCTGACATGGAAGGAACCAATCCTCTCACCATGACAGAATGGCTCATCCCTTACATCTAACCATGGAAGGAACCAATCCTCTCACCATGTCAGAATGGCTATGGGACTCATCACTTTCCCTTGGAGGAAACCTCGATCTGGAGAACACAAAGTCTCTCCATAAAGTACTTGAAATTTACCCTATCCAATGGCTTCATCAATACATCAACTATCTGTTCCTCCGTCGCAACATACTGGAGCTTCAATGCTCCTCTCTGCACCATATCCCTGATATAGTGGTACTTGATCTCGATATGCTTCAACTTGTTATGGAACACTGGATTCTCTGACAACTTCACACAACTTTGGTTGTCACAATGTATACAAGTAGCATCTAACTGGAGATCAAACAAATCGGACAGTAGCTTCCTCAGCCATACTACCTCACAACTAGCTGAACAGGGTGCAACATACTCTGCTTCAGCTGTACTTAGTGTCACACAGGATTGCTTCCTGCTAAACCAAGAGATCACACCTGATCCCATATTGAAGCAACATCCTAAAGTACTATTCCTGTCGATGGCACTGCCTGCCCAATCTGAATCAACATAACCCTCTAGGTTAATCTTCTGATTCACATCGTACTTGATCCCATAATCAACTGTACCCCTTAGGTAGCTTATAATATGATTTGTAGCAATTAAGTTAACACTTCTTGGATCTGTCAAGTACTAGCTCAAGGTGTTCACAGCAAAGCAAATGTATGGTCTTGTGTTCGCCAAGTACATCAAGGACCCAATCATCTAATGATACATCATAGCATCAACTGTCTCTAATGAAGCATCACTCAATAGATTCAGGTTCGATGCCATTGGTGTGGTCATGCAGTCCATCATCCTGAACCTCTTCAGAATCTCTACTGCATACTTCCCTTGTCCAAGGAATATTCCATCTGCACTCTGCCACACCTCCATACCTAGAACAATAGTGCATCGACACATAACAGGAGCATCACTGGTCTTCCGCCTTCAACCTTGAAGCAAAGGTTGTAATCCACTTTACTCTCAGTAAAGCCTAGAGTCATCAGTAATCTACCCATCCTATCATACCATGTCGAACCTTAAGATATTCTGTAGTCTCTCCCTCTGAAGCGAAGCATCATACTCCCTCTGTCTTATGTGCTCTATGCACTAAAAACATTCTGTACCGGAGTGACAAGTAGCTTCCTATGCTACTAATATTCTATGTGACCATATAGTGTATAGAATTGCATCTTCAACCTTGTAGCAAAGGTTAATATCTTCATCAATCTCATCATGTATGTGTTTCAACTCTTACTGGCTACAAATGTCTCTTCGTAGTCTAGGCCTACCTTTCGTGATAAGTCTCATGCTACGAATATTTCTTTGTATCCCACGATGTTTCCATCTACTGCATGATGGAACTATGAACTCCTCTTCAGGTCTCGATACTGCGCCCTGACATCATACTTCTTGAACTGGTCTTCCCTTTCTTCTTGGTGGTAGGAAGGTTCTGCATCAATGATGTCACTGCACTCGTCATATTATTCTTTGTCTTTGAACTGTCGTCAGTTGTTCTTCGGAACAAGTCTTCATTCTTCTTTGCTTGTAGGCGATTATGTATACGGTCTTTCCTACAAGTCAAATGCATTTGTATGGTTAGAAACATTTCATAAGGAATATTCATACTGGCAAATACTTATGCATAAATATATGATCATGCAACTACTTTATCCAATACAACATTCATCCATATCTTACGAAACTTTCTAGATGTCTTCCATCTCTACCAGGACAACATTGAGATTGTGCACTAATCCAATATGTCAGCAAAGAGGTTTCATTCTAGATAAGTAGAAATGGATAATTTGTATAGCACCATGAGCTACTAACCCATCACATGCATATTAGTAGTATACTTTCATTAATGTAAACATCCTATCATGCATAATACATCAACTGAATATAAACAAATGCATAACAAAAATAATATCATGAAAAGACAATTGAATACTTATCTTTATTTGTTTCATGGGTAGACTCCTTCTTGAGCCTTCAGCTTCATCGTCTTCTTCATTCATAATAGCATCGTTTCTTATCTAAATGCTAAGGTGGATAAGAAGTTCTTCAAGAGTTGAGTCCTTTGTATTCCTCATTGCTTGAGGGATCTTCTTTGGATCGTGAGAGCTTGATCTTCAATTGCTCCCATCTTATCTTCTCTTCTTATGAGTCGAGCTTCTTCTTCTTCTCGGAGTCTACTGAAAGTAATCACTTCCTTCTGGCACACATTCCTCACATGAATGAATTCCATGATCCTGGGAGGCCATTCAAGGTGGCCATCACCGCTTCTGTATTCTTCACTTACCGCTTCAAGTTGTTCTTTGATTTGAGAGACCCTTGTAAGGTATGACTGCATGGTCTTTGCATTTTGGATCTTCACTTCCTTCAACTATTTTCTCAAATTCATATTATGATTTATGTTCTTCCCTTGAAATATCTTGGTCAAGGAATCAAACCTCATCGGTGTCTTTGGGGAAGACACTTGTAGTACAAGTTGATTTGTGACTGAATCAACAATGATCTTCTTGGCCTTGACCAAGTTCTTCTTGTGAAAGGCTTCTAACCTCATCTCCCTCTGAAACTGGAACCTCTATACTCATATCGGTGTCCAATCCATTTTCTTCAGAGAGATCATATACTTCCAATCTTGGAAGTTGTCAACTTCCCAAAGCTTTTCATCAAGCTGATGTGATAGATCACTTTGAAATGAGAACCTCAAATGAAAATAGCAAAGGATTAGATCTTACCGATTTGAGGTGTCCGTCTTGGTTCCGAAGCTTGTTGATCTAGGGTTTGTCACAGAAACCCTAATTTTCAAAACTTCAAATCTTTTAGATATGATTCGATACATAGATATATCTCTTCAAATGGAGCTGTCCAATGTACTCCTTTTTTGAAAACAGTGGTGGGAAGCTCCCGGAATAGGAAGCCCTAATTTTCCAATTTCTTCTGCAGAAATGCCTGTTACTGTTTCTGTGATATCAACGAAATTACTACTCCTCTATATCTGCAATTTCTCACTGAGGTACCCACACATTTCCCTTATACAAAACCATAGGTTTCATCAGAATTGGTTTTATCATCTTGGATTTACGATCCTTTTCCCAAGGTGACTTGTTACAGGACTGTTCAGAACAGCGAAGTTGTAGGACATTCCATGTGTCACTGGTTGATCTTATAAGTCTAATATTCAGACCACCAAAATTAAATTCCATTCCCTTTGTGGAACATCTTCAGGAATTCCATTTGGACCTTTGTAGCCCAAGATATTGCAATTCTCCCCAGGTGTCCTATTTAAGGATGAATTCTGGAAGAGGCTAGAACCATAACTTGGAGGGATCATATATCCCAGAATATAGCGAATTTGAGGCTGATTTTTGGACACAGTGTTCATCAGGATTGTATATTCGATTCTTTCAATTTTAGGCTTCTGAGACTTCACCAACCTCGGAATATAGCGACTGTACCAAAACTTATCAATTTCAGTATTTAGGGTTTTTCTAGCTCGGGGTCAAACTAGGGTTTGACTTTCCCGGAGATTTACCTAACCCAATTTCTTGATCCAGGTTTCTAAAATTTGGTTTTGATGAGGAAAAAAATCCTATGTTGGTCTCACTAAAAAATTCCTCTTCTGTAGAAATCCCTAATTTCCACATCAAAAAGTGAAAATGCTCGAAATCAAATTCCGCTTCGACAGAAAGATGGGCCCTTCAATGGAGAGTCAGCCTAGCATACTTTTGCTGATAGATTGTGGAGAGAGACCCAAAAGGTAAGAAGCCCTAGATTCTGTAGCTGCACAATGTCTTCTTCTCAGATTAGCTCTAATACCATGTTAGTTTTTCATCATATAAGCTAGCATTATGATCTTAGGATATTTTCACTAAGAGAATAACAAGCACAGCAATAAAACATAAGCACATCACAAGAGACAAGAGACACAAAGAGTTTTCCTCAGGGAAACCATAAAGGAGAAAACCCCGCAACTTCCTCAGAGATAGAATGAGCACCAAAACAGTAAAATCCCCAAGACATTAAGATGATCTCCACACAGCAGCAGTCTCTCTCTCTCTCACTGAGAGAGCTTCTCCTCTCTCACTCATGCGCCCTCATAAGTGAGTGTGAGTGTTACAAGTGATAAATAGAGAGTCTCTCACTCTCTATTTATATTCTTTCGTTCACTTGAAGTGCACTCCAACATGTCGGCCTCACTTAACAATTACTTACTAGAGCCGATATCTCTAGGAGTGTCTAATAACCCTAGTGACCCACCACTTGTGGGGACTTTGCCTCCTCTGACCAATAGGAGGGCAACACAATGGTGCGGACTATTGCCACGACTTACAATGACTCACCTAGGGTCGAATTCACTAGGATAGTCTAATAACCCAAGGGCCCCACAACTGTGGGGACTTTGACCCTTGACCAATAGGAGGGTTACCCATAATGACTTGACATGACTTTCACATTATAGAAACTTCCTGATCGGAACATCGGGGCATGACATGACTCAAATACATCCTGAAATAGACATCGGGTTACAATACATAAGAAATACAGATGAATACATTCCGAAGTTACAAATACATCAACATAATGTTCCATTCTTTAGTCCATAGAGTCACACAAAAATATGAAAATACAAATCTATAGGATAATCCAAAATCCAAAAATATTTTCTAGAAGGTGTCATATAGGTTGAAATCGTTTTCGAAAAATCTTTGTAAGAGTCTTGTAGGATATGTTCCTAGAGTAAAACTTGGAGAAGTGTTCAAGTCTGGATGTATGTTGAATAGGTTTGCATAGACCTCTTTAGGGATGTATATATTATCTAAAGCATGAAGAAGCATGCCACATGGTGCCACTGGCTATTAGAATTATTAGCATTGCCTCTTCTTGAGGTTATGAAGACAATATTAACAACATACATGTGATAATATCTTCATGGTGAGTGAATACTCATGATAGGAGCAATAAACAAATTTATGATGAGGAGCTCACTCCCAAGGAATGTAGCCCTAAGGAATATCTATGCGAGGAAACAACATGCTGAATTAGTCTAATCATGTGAGGAATTACCTTTTGGGTATATTATGTATGATGGACTCTACAGCGAAGAGGCCCTCATGGTTAGAAAATGGACAAGAAACATGATATCAGGTGCATAAATTCAAACTAGGAAAAAACAAATTCAACCTCCTCTAGTTTATGACATTGTCCAAATTATAGGAAGCTCACATATTAAGAAAGCACATGTAATCAAGGAAGACATTAGGGAATGAAACACAAATTTAGTATAGGATATGTGAATTCTATAGGAAATATCCATACTCTAAATGATTTCAAATACTTCCTTACTATGCAATATCTAGATTGGTTGCATAAACCATAATTGCTAGAAAGATTTCATTGTATTGGGGATGTATTGATGCTAAGAACTATGTTTGTGTTAGAAGAAACGAGTAAGAATTTCTTTAGAGAGAAAATGGGACACTTTCAAAATCTAAGACGGTAGTATATGAGTGTGGCAGTGAATGTACATAATGGCCATAGATAGGCACATATAAGCTTTTTGAAGATGGCTTAGAGCATGAGGTTTATATCTTAAGGACTTGGAATAAGGATTGAGGAGTTAATACAATAGAATCCATACAGGAAGGTTCATTTATTTATGAGTATACAAGTAGATCCCTCCCTCAACAACACAATGAATAAATTTATCTTAGTGAGTTGTTATGGGAGGGATTCACAATGAAACCACTTGTGTACATAAATAAATGGACATTTGTGTATGAGTTCCAATGTCAAAACTCCTCAATCCTTATTTGGAGTCCCGAAAATATCAAACTTGTGCTTCAACACATGTTAACAAATCTTGCATGTGTAAGTTGGTGAGTATATAAATTTAGGACCACACTCATACACTATTTTCATTTCTTTAACAAATGTCACATTAGATCTGTAAGGAAATTATCTTCTATCTCTTCTAACACAAAAAATGTTCAGCTAGTGGAGCATCTAACAATCTAGAAAACGCAGGGTAGTGAGGCATGAATCTAAGCTCCCATGAATGCATATTGAATTGAATTTGGGTCTCTCTTGGACCTTGCTTACACTCTGTCTTAAATCTGTCGAGGTGGTGGATCTCCCATTACATTTATGCGTTGACCGCATCTCAAATCATATTAAGAAGAGTGACTTGCAAATGTGGATTTGAATGGCAACAGATTAAAGGGAACTAGTGAGTGTGTTATGTGTTGTATGATAAACTCAAGATATGGGGGTCATGGACTTAAAGTACGTCATTTGGGTTTTTAGATATTTTGTTAAATGGTGAAGCTTTTGTTTGAAAACCAGTGGAGAATTAATCTAATATGTGTATGTGAAACAAATATTGTAATGTCGTGGTCATTCAAACAAGTTTGATTTTAGTTCAATTAAGTCTGTTTGAGTTTAGTATTATTGCATTACTAGCTGCCATGAGTGGTTTTGCTTATGAATTTTGTGTGGTTGCATGGTGTTTTAGAGCTTGTCAATTACTTAGGGATTGTGTGGATTATATACAATCTTTGGAATTAGTGGATGTTTCTTTTTTTTAGTTCTATACTTAAAAATGGTGTCTTATATTAAAATATTGTATTAAGGTTGATACAATTTTGGGAATAAGTAGAGGTTTCTTTGTTTTGTGTCCATGTTGGGTATGTAAAATTATTCTAAAAAACCATGGATTCTACATAGAACTTGTGTCTTTGGGTTCAGTACTTGAAATATTTTACAAGGATACTTATTGGGTAACTTTTAAGGTTTCTTTCTTTCTTGGCCTTGCCTATTTCTCTTCCCCTCTTCACTATGGAGTGAATCCAAAAAATGGTATTGCAGAAAAACAATTGATAACATTTTCTAGGAGCTCTTCTCATGCCATGGTGAAATGAATATGGATGAAACAAAAGGATCCCATAGATCCCTTAGGATCCACACATCATACATCAAATGCTAATATAAAGGAATTAGATGTCAAGCATATTTCCTTTGAATTCCTTGTGGGATACTCTCTTGTTAAATGTTGAATCATGAATATGGTTGGCTAAAAGGAAAGGAGAAATAATCCAAATGTTGGGGAAGAAGTTAAATGTCTCTCACAAGAGCCACACGATAAGAGATCAATGGTGTTAATGTTCCATGCTTTATTCCATAGTCACACAAAAAGATGGAATTACAGATCTATATGATGATCCAAAATCCAAAAAAATATTCTAGAAGGTGTCATATAGGTTGAAATAATTTTGGAAAAACCTTTGCAAGAGTATTATAGAACTTGTTCCTAGAGTAGAAGTTGGAGAAGTGTTGAAGTGGATGTATGTTGAATAGGTTTGCATAGACCTCTTTAGGGAGTTATATATTATCTAAAGCATGAAGAAGCATGCCACATGGTGCCACTAGCTATTAGAATTATTAGCATTGCCTCTTCTTGAGGCTATTAAGACAATATTAACAACATACATGTGATAATATATTCATGGTGAGGAATGAAGACTCATGATATGAGCGAGAAAACGATTTATGATGAGGAGCTCACTTAAAGGAATGTAGGCCTAAGGAATAGCTATGTGAGGAGACAACATGTTAGTTTAGTTCCATATGGTGATTTCTTCAGCTTGGTATGTGCAAATATGAACCAGGTGGTGATTAATTGGATAACAAAATATACTGTTAAATCTAAAAAATAAAAAATAAAAACATTCCACAATATGTTGATTCATGTCTCTTCTATAAAAACTCCAAATGAATAAACATCAAGTGCATAAAAGAGTTTGTTGTGTGAAATGTCATTTTCTTCTAGAACTTCCTCTTTTGGAATGTAGCTATTGATTTGTTCTTTTAAATGTTGGTATGAAAGTTTTCAAATATGTCTAGATTGATACATACAATGCCAAAAATAATAAATCTCTTATTGGTGCATATACCAAGTGACATGTGGATATAGAGCACCTTCCTTTAATATATGTTGTGAAATCATGTTCATACAAAAAATGTCTGGAAGGATAAAAAAGATTACCGTAGAGTATTACAAGTATTGTATGTGAATTTCTTCAATATAACTCTATTCCTGATTTAAAATATGAAAAATATGTGGAATTTTGTTGTTTTGGTTTGGTATTATACAAGACCTTTCATGATTTTTGCACAGATAAATGGCACACAAATGATGAGATACTATAGAATTGGGAAAATTTCTGATGCATACCTTGTCATGTTGATTCCAATCCATTTCCTCCGATTGAACAAGTGGAATCCAATAAGAACAAGAAGCTCCAAGTCCAGAGATTCTAGGGAGCACGAGTGGAAGATGATTTGTGGATTGTATAAGAATAAATTTATTGACTAAAATGAGTTTCAGATACTTGGAAATAGGGATCATGATGTTATGTATAAATTTAATACTAATATTAATTATAAAGACACTTCTAATCATGTCATTTATTTCATATGTCGAAAGAAAAAATTGAATTCTTCTTACTAACAAGCATTCAAACTATTATTCATTTGAGATTCGAGGTTTCAAGAAATGAGAAATTACGATATTATCCTTGTCCGTTATAGAAAAGAGATTGTACATGAAAGTCACATTTGATTGGAACTATTAAAAATACTCTTGAAGCAAAGTCTCTAGAAGAGAGGAGTCCATTACTCTTGTTGGCCCATAGAAGAATAACATCTTTCAATATATCAATAGCAACAATTCATATACCAATTAAAGAGATACTTCATTTACAAGGATCATGTTGACTTACCTTGCAACAAGAGATGAAATATGTAAATTATATCATAATAGATGAAATGAGTTTGATTGGAAGAAATATATTGATAAAAATTGATTCAATACTTGGACAAGCTTTCCCATAAAAGCCAATATTACTTTTGGTGGAAGGAGAATTATATTGTTTTGTGATTTGGGGCAATTGCAACCTAACATGGATAAATCTATATATTCATCTAAAGGTATTTCAAAATAATTATGGAACTCGTTCACAATAGTTGTGAACCTAGATACCCTATTTCGACAATATGGAAAAAAACAATGAGAAAAAATGTTTTTGTTATTTGTTGATGAATGTTAAGGATGTAATGCCAATCATGGAAGGAAAGAAACTACTTATGACTAGTACACATACTTTGTTTTATGCTACCACAAAAGGATCCATTGATAAGGCTATACATTTATTTGCAACAAATGATGATGTACACCATCATAATAAGTGTTGTATGCAAAATGTGAATTGCCTCATTGTAGCAAGGGGTACTACAACACCAAGAAGCAAGTATTATGCAGAAACAAATGAGAATGGCTTGAAATTTAAGTTACTTATTGCAATTGGAGCTATGGAAATGGTTACATCAAACATATGGACATATACATGACTCATCAACAATACTCTTGGAGATGTCGAAAAAATGTGTAGGGCCTATAACATTACCCCCGCAACAACCAACATATGTGCTAGTAAGATTTAATAA
This sequence comes from Pseudotsuga menziesii, assembly GCA_001517045.1. Taxonomy (NCBI): domain Eukaryota; kingdom Viridiplantae; phylum Streptophyta; class Pinopsida; order Pinales; family Pinaceae; genus Pseudotsuga; species Pseudotsuga menziesii. Next base: position 180,999 of record LPNX010634764.1, read on the forward strand.
ATATGGGGGGTTCCATGTGATGAATCGATCCCTCAAAATATTCTATGACACCAATTGAAATATGCAATAAAAATTTCCATTGAAACTCGCATGAGGGTTAACAATCCATAAGTCACAAGGATTCACATTAAAAAAACAACAATTAAAATTTTGAAGCAAGAAAGATAGGGTATGAAATTTACTATGATATCTCGAGTTAACTCTTTGAATGGTTTTTTATTTCAAGATCCCTTTTCATATGATCAATATGTAAAGATGACAAAAGTAGTAGGTGTGCCTATTCGAAAAGGTTAAGACAGTAGATTGAGACTAATTTCTGTGTAATCTATTTATTATTAATTATTCACATCTTCTTAATTTCTTACTATTCACACTCTTCATTATTCTAAATTATTATTCATCTTATTTTTTTAATTAACTTTTGAAGTTTCCTTTTACATACATCATAATCATCATCATCATCATATACAAATTTAATGTGACCCCATGAGACTTCAACCATCCTAGATCCATCAAACTCGAGATCCACCATGTATAGAGAGGGATCAAATACTTTGAGGTGCAAAATTTCTCAACAAGAGATAGAAATTAAAGAAGAAGATTGCACCACTAAGGACTTGATCCCTCTCAACCCATGATAGATACTGAATTTCTATGGATCTAGGTTGGTTATAATATAATTGAAAAGTCATTTTCTTTACATTTATAAAACTATATATCTTATTTGTTTAATTTTCAATTTATGATAATATTAATTATCCCTTCAAATTTTAAGAATATATTATAAGTATTCAAAATGTCCCCATGAAATAGGTTTATAAAAATATGAGTTTTCAATAATAATCACTTAATTCAATAAATTAATATAACATTAATTGTTTCACTTTTGACACCACAATGTGTTAAATAGAAAACATAGAACTAAATATAAATAAAATTGATATAAAATTAATTAATTCAAATTAATTTGAATTTAATGCAAATAAAACGAACAACATTATTAAAAAAAACATTTAAGTATGAAAACCCATGAAACTCTTTTAAATGAAATGCTTATTATTAAAAATTAAATACGCATGAAAACCCATGAAACCCATGGAACAATCTTAAAGCAAATGCTTGACATAATTACCTCTAAGGAGACCCCATTGGTTACAAGAGGAAAAGATGAGTTCCACAACAATCCAGTGATCATCCTTTCGAAATGCAAGCACTATGTCTAGCCATAGTTTTGGAGCACTATGTTTCATCATCCATTGAGCATTCAATTAAACAACAAGTTCGGGTCTATGACAAAGGGGTACAATTTCATGTGCATCAAGTTAAGTATTATAACCCAAACACAACCCTCAAATAATTAGTAAAACATGTATCTTGTCTACATGACCTTGTTTGTAATTAGCTCCTAGTCATCTAGGTCATTTCCAACTACACAATAATTCTAATTTCTTTAAAAAAAAACCCACAAACAACTAATGGTCACCCAGCATTCAAATTCATTAGATTAGAAAAAAAATTATAATACTTTCTTATAAACCTACATGAATTAAAATACTATGTAAATTGTAATGGGCCATGGCCTTAGTATTGATGTGTGGGTGTGCAAGAATATTACTTTTTGCTGGAATAGCAGAGGTTGTTATCCTTGTGATTGTGTTTCAATGCTTATCTCGTGCTTTTAAAACTAGTTCTTCTAATTTTGCTCACTAAATTCCAATCCTCCTGCTCTTTATAAACTAAAGTGATTCTCTCTATATCTTCCAAGGTAGGCCACTTCATGACATTTCTGTATATATGTTCAAGTATTTATTTCTGCTGTAATGTTGGTTTCATCGTGGAGTAGACGACATACAACAAAAACAAATGCTTTAACATATATACATAAATGTCATGAAGTCATCCACTGAGGAAGAAATAGAAAGAATCACTTTAGTTCTACAAAATTCATGGAAGAGTTGAAGGAATCTTGATGGCCAGCAGATATTGATTGCAATATTGGTTGGCCATCATGATTCCTACAATTCTTCCATGGTTTTATTAGAACTAAAGTGATTCTCTCTATATCTTCCAAGGTGAGCCACTTCATGACATTTGTGTATATATGCTAAAGAATTTCTTTCTGCTGTAATGTTGGTTTCATCTTGGAGTAGAATGCATACAGCAAAAAGAAATACTTTAACATATATACACAAATGTCATGAAGTCGTCCAATGTGGAAGAAATAGAAAGAATCACTTTAGTTTTACAAAATTCATGGAAGAGTTGAAGGAATCCTCATGGCCAGCAGATATTTATTGCAATATTGGTTGGCCATCAAGATTCATACAATTCTTCCATGGTTTTATTAGAACTAAAGTGATTCTCTCTATATCTTCTAGGGTGGGCCACTTCATGACATTTTTGTATATATGTTCAAGTATTTCTTTCTGCTGTAATGTTGGTTTCATCTTGGAGAGTAATATTGTTTTTTGTAATCAAACATTAAAAAGAATGAGTAAATCAATATTAATGCAGTACTCACATTTTTTTTCCAATAAAAGCTCAACATGTTTAGATTGTCAATAAAATAAACTGAACAATTAAAACAATACCTGCAATACCTTTAATGGACATGGCTTATTTTTTTGGTCCCCTTTTCGTTAAATCACTCGATCTCATAATGAAATGAGACTGATGAAATGGAGATCACTGGATCTGACAATCATTCCACATATCAACCACTACTAAGGGTGTTTCAACTGGTGTGAGTGAGGCATGAATCTTTCTTCCTTCTAAGCTCCCATGAACGTATATTGAGCTGATTTTGGGTCTCTCTTGGCCCTTGCTTACACTGTCTTAAATCTATCTAGGTGATGGCTATCCCATTAAGTTTATTCGCCGAGTGCAGCTCAATTCATATAAAGAAGAGCAACTTGCAAATGTGGATTCTAATGGAAACAACCCAAAGGGAACTAGATTTTGGATTTCTATTCATGGGGTAGTTGATATGAAATAGTGAGTGTGTTGTATCATAAACTCACTATGCAAATTCAAGATATCGGGGGCATGGAATTAAGGTAGGCCATTTGGGTTTTTAGATATTTTGTTGAATGGTGAAGCTTTTGTTTGAAAACAAGTGGAAAATCAATATAATATTTGTTCATGTGAAATAAATATTGTAATTTTGTGGTTATTAAAACATGTTTAATTTTAGTTCCATTAAGTCTATTCCAATTTATTCTTCGTGTATTACCAACTGTCAAGTTGAGGTTTTTTTGTTTTGTGTCCATGTAGGATGAAATCATTTTGGAAAAAACTTTGTAAGAGCCCTGTAGGATCTGTTCCTAGAGTAGAAGTTGGAGAAGTGTTCAAGTGTGGATGTATGTTGAATAGGTTTCCATGGACCTCTTTAGGGAAGTATATATTATCTAAATCCTAAAGAAGCATGCCACATGCTCCCACTAGCTATTAGCATTATTAGCATTGCCTCTTCTTCACGTTATCAAGACAATATTAACAACATACATTTGATAATATATTCATGGTGAGGAGTGAATACTCATGATAGGAGCAAGAAACAAATTTATGATGATGAGCTCACTTCAAGTAATGTAGCCTTGAGGAATAGCTATGTGAGGAAACAACATGTTAGATTAGTCCGGTCATGTCACGAATTACCTTTTGGGTATATTATGTATGATGGAATCTACAGTAAAGAGGCCCTCATGGTTAGAAAATGGACAAGGAGCACGATCTCGAGTGCGTAAATTTAAACTAGGAAGAAACAATTTCAACCTCCTCTAGTTTCTCACATTGTCCATATTAGAGGAGGTTCACATGTTAAGAAAGCACGTGTAATCAAGAAAGACATTGGGGAAGGACACACAAATTTCATATAGGATTTGTGAATTATATAGGAAATATCCTTACTCTTAATGATTTCAAATACTTCCTTACTATGCAATATCAAGATTGGTTGCATGCACCATAATTGCTAGAAGGTTTTCACTTTATTGGAGGGTTTACTGATGCTGGTCATGTGTTTGTGTTAGAAGAAATGAACAGTAATTTCTATAGAGAGCCAATGGGACAATTGTTAGAGCTAAGAGAGTAGTATATGTGTGTGGCACTGAATGTACATGAGGCACATATAGGCTTTTTGAATATGGCTTAGAGCATGAGATTTAGATCTTAAAGACTCCAAATAAGGATTCAGGAGTTAAGACAATAGAATCCATACAGGAAGGTGCATTTATTTCTGAGTATACAAGTAGATCCCTCCCTCAACAACTTAATGGATAAATTTATCTTAGTGAGTTTTCTTGGGAGTGATCCACAACAAAACCACTTGCGTACAAAAATAAATGGACCTTTGAGTATGAGTGCCAATGTCAAAACTCCTCAATCCTTATTTGGAGTCCCTAAAATCTCAATCTTGTGGTTCAACCCATGTTAAGAAATCCTACATGTGTAAGTTGGTGAGCATCTAAATTTAGGACTACACTCATACACTACTATCATTGCATTAACAAATGTCACATTGGCTCTGTAAGGAAATTCTGTTTTATTTCTTCTAATACAAAAACTATTCTCAACATAAGTACTTCCTCCCAAGACAACCACATCCTTCTAGCAAATGTTTTTGGAACCGATCTGTGTTTGGAACCAATCTCGATATTGCACAATAAGAAGGTATTTCAAATCATATGAGGATGCACATTGTTTACAAAATTTACAATGCATTTAGGAAATTTGTGTGGTCCTTCCCTAATGGCTTCCTTGTTCACACTTGTTTTATGAAAATTTAAACTGTCATTAAACAAGACAATGTGGGAAACTAGAGGAAGATGATATTGTTTCTGCCTTAGTTTGAACTTAAGCACCAATTATCCTGCTTGTTTTTCTAATGAGGAATTACCTACAATGTAGAGTACGCCATACCTATGCATAGAATGCAATTCATCACATGACTAGATTAGTCTAATATGGTCTTTTTTCATCTAGTTATTCTTCACTACTGCATTCCATGGAGTAAGTTCATGATCATATATCAGTTTCTTGCTCCTCTCATGAGAATTACCATGTTAGTGTCTCTGTTGTAAAGATTGTTTTAGTAACTTTGAGAAAATACACTATTGGTAGCAAATAGCACAAGGTGGGGTTTCTTCTACTGCATTCCATGGAGTGAGTTCATGATCACATATCAGTTTCTTGCTATTCTCATAAGAATTACCATGTTAGTGTCTCTGTTGTAAATATTGTCTTAGTAACTTTAAAAAAATACACTGTTGATAGCCAATAGCACAAGGTGGAGTTTTTATAGGCCTTACTAGATAATATTTACCTGCCTAAAGTAGTCTACTAAAAACTATATTGCCTAAAAAGGTCTATGCAAAACCTTTATTGCTTAGCAGCAATCAAAACTGGGAGGCATATCGAACTTCTAATCCAGGAACATATCTTTAATGAATCATGAATCTTAAAAAGATTTCAGCCTATCTGGTGCAGGGCAGGGTGGAATCACGTTTTGCTTTTTGGATCATCTTCTACGTGCATAGTCTCGTGTTTATGTGCCACCACTAACCTCCTATAGTGTATCTATCATCTTTCCAATCCTTTAGCGCATATCTTCTTTTTGTGTTGCACGGGATATTCTCAGTCCACCTCTAACATCATATTATTCAGAAGACAATTCAAACTAAATGGGCCTGACTTTTAATACCCTCATAATACATATTGTCCTTTGAACAAGTTCCTTTTAACATATGTGTTTTGACTATATTAGGTTAAATATTGTGTCTCTGCTGCATTTGGGCGAATTAAACTCTTGGGCTTTGATCAGGGGGCTCTTTAACAATGGGTTGTCAGTGTGATGGGCTAAGTCCCTGGCAAAACGCTGCCACGGGTCTTCTTCAGTAATACCGTAGCTGAGATTAATCTTCACCATGGCGTCTTGTACAGTTTTGCAAGTCTTGAATTCTCGCACTAAGTAGAGCACGGCGTGTTACTAAGTGAATACAACTTTCCATATGGCGATTTCTTCCCCTTGATATGTGCAAACATGCATCTCAACAACCTATCCTTTAGCATGGATGGTAGTTTGTCTAAAATGCTATACAAAGACACACTTTGACTGGGACTCTCTTTACAATTTCAAAGATGGGGCATAGCACGGAGTTTACAGTGATTTCAGATGATCAATAGTAGTAGATCAATAATAGCATATCGGCACACAATACATCATCATTGCAATCATGGAGCACTCAAGGCAACAATAAACAACTTTTCACAGCAGATTCATAACTCCTAACTCCTACAGTACACATTATACAACTTCCACAAAGGAAAAAACAGCATAATCAAACTCTCTACTCTATACCTTATTGTACTGAGAACTAACACATCACAAAAACCTGATTATCTTGGGCCTCCAGTGAGGGAGCTAAAGATTAGACTTCTCACTGGAGTTAAAGATTAGCCTTGCTATGAAACCATGATAAAAACTAGCAAAGAAATAGAGATTGAACACAACAACAATGAATATAAAGATAATAAGATATAAAAATTATAAGTGAGTAATCAGGCTTCAATGACTTTGATTCAGTGGTATTTGTAACAGAAAACTATATAAAAAGATTTTAACTGACAACTTCTGTTCTGCCCACATTTATCAGCTCCATGTACTTCATTTATATTTATTGATTGCAGATAATGAATAACAGCAGAGATCTCACACAATAAACATCATCATTGCAATCAATAAATATAAATGAAGTACTTGATTTATATTTATTGATTAAATATTAGCCTTGCTATGAAACCATGATAAAAACTAGCAAGGAAATAGAGATTGAACACAACAGCAATGAATATAAAGATAATGAGATATAAAAATTATAAGCAGGTAATCAGGCTTCAATGACTTTGATTCAGTTCTATTTGTAACATAAAACTATGTAAAAAGATTTTAACTGACAACTTATGTTTTGCCCACATTTATCAGTTCCATGTACTTCATTTATATTTATTGATTGCAGATAATGAATAACAGCAGAGATCTCACACAATAAACATCGTCATCATTGCAATCATGGAGCACTAAAGGCAACAATAAACATCCTTTCACAACATATTCATAATTCCTACAGTATACACTATATTACAGCCTTCCACAAAGGAAAACAGAGCACAATCAAAGTCTCTACTCTATCCCCTACTGTACAGAGAACTAACACATAACATAAACTTTATTATCTTGGGCCTCAAACTTTATTATCTTGGGCCTCAGCTGAGGGAGTTAAAGATTAGACTTGTCACTCAAGTTAGGGATTAGACTGCTCAGATACCATGATAAAAGCTAATAAAACAATAGAGATTGAACATAACATACATTGAATATAGAGATACTGAGAGATAGAAATTATAAACAGGTAATCACGCTCCAATGACTTCGATTCAGTTGTATTTGTAACGGAAAATTATACGAAAAGCTTCTAACGGACTATTTCTGTTTTGCGGATATTCACTAATGAACATTAGAGTCCATTACAGCGCTTAATGCTTGTTTTAGCACATTAACCTACATGCTGAATCCCCATCTCGGATTGACTAAGACCCCATGATACGGCCACACAAACTTGATAAAGAAAACCACCCGTGGTAACCCAGTAAGACTAAACCTAAATAGACTTAAACCAACTGAAATCAAACATTATTCAATGACCATTCGTTTTCAAACAAATAGTTAGCTATTCAACAAAATATAAAAAACCCAAATGACAATACCTTAAGTTCATGCCCCTGATAGCTTGAGTATGCGCAGTGGCTCTCTCCAGCGCGCAGAGCTTCGCTTAGTTTGTTAACTGTCCAATGGCCTTCCATGAAAACAACTCCTATTAAGTTCATAGAGCACGCAGAGCTCCGCTTAGTTTGTTAAGTGGCTCTCTCATACAGCACGCAGAGCTCGGCTTAGTTTGTTAAGTTAGCTATCCAATGGCCTTCCATTAAAACAGCTCCTCAATCTAGTTCGCCGTAGTCAGTTGGCATTCAAACACTGATTTACTCAGAGATGTGTATTTTAAAGAGGTTAAAATTAGGGTTGGCTTCACATATTTGAGGTGAACACATAAAATGAAACCATGGGCCACTAAACATCATGTGAGCGCGTCAACGTGGCCGGTTTCAAGACGGAGAAACTCAGTTCTTCTATTTTCTTCTTTCGAGTTTGAATTGAGTTAGACTGAGCAAGTTTGAATTGAACAGCCCGGAATTTAAGCGCGGTGCGACTTAAATTGGAGTGAGAATTTAGAATTTACTTGGGGTGCCATAACGTGGAGTCAATTATATTGTTGGTGTAATAATTAGTTATAATTTAAAAAACCAAAGCAATTTGAATTTAGATTTTGCAGTCAAATCATCTTTCAGCTATGTTTGTAAAAGTTTCAACAAAAATCGATTATTTTAAAACGGACAAAATATATATATATATTGTGAAAGAATAAAGTTTTTTTTTGAAAAAACAAAATATTCAGGACAGAGTTCTGATAAGTGAAGTGTATAGAAGGTTTTGATATAAAACCACTTATTGTCATAAACTTTAATTACTATAATTTTTGGAAAACACTGAAAAATAAGTTTAATTTAAAAACTAAATAATTTTTAAAAAAGAATGAAAAATAAGTTAAATTTAAAAATAAAATAAAAAATATTGTAGGTAAGAAGAAAATTGAATTCATAGAGAAGCTTTTTATGATCAATCATTTAAAATACAAAGTTAAATGTGTGTTAATGAACTATTTCTATGTACATTGATATAAGTAATTATCTCATCTTTTTTATTAAATAATAGAAAAAAATAGAGTTCACACATGATGATGTAATTATATATTAAATAAAATCTAAAATTTCTTAAAAACTAAAATTAGAATAAAAAATATAATTACAATAATAATAAAAATATATAATCATTATTTTTTTATGATTAATACTTTTAAATAGTTTTAAATATAAATTTTGCATTAATTAAAGTTATAATGTAATAATTTTGAAATAATATAAATAAAAACCCACCCCATAACTTATAACGTGAATTATATTGTTGGTGTCATAATTACAGATAACCCTTTTGTATACACCTAAAGTACACATTGTCAATACCAAATCTATAAAACCCAAATTTCTAAAATCTTCTGAAAAACCAAAATTTTGCACTCATCTTAGGTGTGATAGTAAATTTATATATATATATATATATATATATATATTCCATTTTTTAACAAAGTTTCTTTTTAATATAGAATGTTTAAGACAAAGTTCCTATCAATTAAATGTATAAGAGGATTATATGAACACCACTTATTCACAATTATTAGGAGAGGGTTTAGTTATCATAATTTTTGGAAAAAATTAAAAATTAAATAAATTTAAAAAATTAAAAATATGTTGTACTTAAAAAGAAAATTGAATTCACACAAGATCTTTTTTTATTAATCACTAAGTTAAAATACAAAGTTATGTATGTGTTGATGAGCTATTTCTAAGTGCATTGATATAAGTAGTCATCATTATGATTTCACACATTATATCTTTATGATATAAGTAAGTGCATTGATGAGTTCACACACATATAACTTATTAAAAACTAAAATTATAATTATAATGAAAAATATAATTCCAATAATAATAAAAATATACAATTACTTTTTTTTTATGACCACTACTTATAAATAGTTTTAAATATAAATATTGCATTAATTAAAATGGTAGTGGAGTAATTTTGAAGTAATAAAAATAATTATATAATTAATCTTTTAAAATTAAGTTAATAAGGATTCTAAATAGTTTCAAATATAAATATTGCATTAATTAAAATGGTAGTGGAGTAATTTTGAAGTAATAAATACAATTATATAATTAATCTTTCAAAACTAAGTAGATGAGGATTTAATTAATGCTAAACCCACTAAATTAAATTAAATTAAACCAAGCGAAATTCTTTGAAAAAACAATTAAATTAAAAATGAATTGAATTTATTTTCAAACATAGAGAGTATTAAAGAATTGGTATCTCTATTACCATTTGTATTATGAAACTTTATGCTATTAATGTAAAGTTTTTTTCGAAGTCAAAATTAGAAGTTGAAAAAGGTAAAAATTAATTAAAAAAAAACACTTCATAAGTTAGGATAAACCCACTTCATAACTTAGCATAAAATATTTAATCATTTTTCATTAAATTCTTACCTACTAGCGTAGAGAGTTGGCATCCACTTGCACCACTTGGTCAACACTTTCCATATATGCCCCACAAGTGCTTTTATCATCTTTCTCATTTGATACTGTCTACTTTATTCACTGAGAGAATTAATAAGTGTGCCTTCCTATAGATTATGTCTTTATTATGGTTTTTTCGAGATTTTTTGTGGATAAGGTAAATCTAGTCAACTAGGAAACTGCTATCTTTTGTTGCTAGTCCATCATGCATTATTTTCTCTCCATATTCGAGGATTACAATGGTGTCCCGTCATTCATGACAACTCACTCATGCTTTAGCTAATCCGTGAGGTCCTTCACTCCATTGGGAAGTATTTTAAACATGTATGGGGGTTTATCATATTTGGTAAGTCTGATTTATTGATCGAGCTTATTTTTTTCCGATATTCACACCCTCCGCTTACTAAAATGTGTGACCCATATTCATGAGAACACCCCCCCATCTCTGATTGAGTTGAGTTTCCAACCATCAATGAGAATAATGATGCCATAGATGTTGTGATAGTCCCATTTGAAGAAATTAAAATTGTCGATATACCTAAAACATTTATGGATACTAATATTGCACATCGAAAATTCCATGATAGGATTGATTAGCTAGTTGAAGTTCAAATGTGTCATGTGTGTGAAGAGTCATATGTTGGAATTTAGGTATTGAATACAAATACCAATCCAATTTCTATAAGATGTAAGAGAGAGGGAGGTCACCACAAATTTTCAATGGAGAACCATATGGATCCAAAGATCACAAACTCAATTCCTTACAGTGCTCACTGAGTTTGAAGAGATGTTGGTAGCATGTGCAAGTGCAACTTCAGAGGTGACACATTCAATAGGTGTTAAATACAAGTATCGAGGACCTACAATTAGTTTTCTTGAAGAGGTTAAACATGTTACTATGACATTAGCTCAACATATTAAAGAGTTAGATTTAATGATCATTGTGCGAAAGAAAGGATGATAATGAATAAGTTATGACTTCATTGTAAGAAGATAGAATGTAACGGATGCATTATTATATAAGATTAATAATTATCCATGTTATCATGATGTTTAAGTTGATTACAATGCACTAGATGAGTTTCTTGCAATTGCATTAGTTGTCTCAAATATGATTAATTATATTACTTTACGAGAGCTAGACGTTGACACAAATTTACAATATTGGAAGGGGTGCAAGGACTTTATGGTATATTGGATCAATTACAAACATCTTTTTTTGCATATAGAGTTCCAAATGTAGCTCCAGATTTTATTGATCTTATTCGATCTTGAGAAAATAACTCAAATACTTAAGGAAATAACACAAATGGTGGATCCACATATGTACTTAATTGACCTGGATTTGGATTTTCTATAATGAATGAGTTTAACACTTAGGGATTGTTTGATATTGCATTTATAACATTGTTTCATACAATTTAAGTTCATTGATTTCAACCGTAAATGAAAAATGTCCATCTTCGTGAGTATGTCAAACATTTTCTTAAATATAATGACAACAGGTTTAGAATCCAACCCCGCTTTAGACAATTTTCAAACATGACATTATCATGAGACATCGTATTCAATTTTCCTAAGCACTTTAAAAATATATATATATCACAACTACCTACAACAATGAAAAAGTTATAACAACATTTACAAAATCTTCGAGACTCTCGACTAGTAGACAGAGAAATGAGATTGGGAATTGTACTTAGAGGTAAAAGTACAGATTGGATAAATTGTCGTACAAAGTTATCTCACTTGACTCAACAAATTGGGTGTCTTATAATACTCTTCACACTAAGTGAACTAGATAGGAAGTGACTAGATTTGCATAAATTAATGCCTAGTACTAGTCCTCTAGAGCTAGCTAATGAAAGGAAATGGAGACATAAAAATGTCATTGATAATCCTCATATTGGATAACATTGACATGCACTTAACACACACAATGTTTCGAGATGGAATTTTAAATCATTTTTATCTATCTACAA
>LPNX010634764.1:193497-236371 GCA_001517045.1 Pseudotsuga menziesii
AGAATTGCATTACATGTAATGAGAAATCATGTCTCCGAAGAAGAAAGGAAAATTGGTTTATCAATATAAGGCTCCATTAGATCTATGCAGACACTCAAAACTTTATGTCGATGAAAATGGAGAAAAAAAGTATGAACCTAGAAGAAACAATGATATATTGAGTACACACAACTTTGAAACATTACTGACATGGAGGGATAATATAGATCATTGGTAACATGTTATTTTGAACTCGGTGGTGATTAATTGGATAACAAAATATACTGCTAAATCTAAAAAATGATAAAAAAAACATTCCCCAATATGTTGATGCTTGTCTCTTCTATACAAAATCCAAATGAATCCACATCAAGTGCATACGATAGTTTATTGTATGAAACCATTGTTTATAGGGACAAAGGTTTCTAGGAAATTTCATTTTCTTCTAGAACTTCCTCTTTTGGAATGTATCTATTGATTTGTTCTTTTAAAATATTGGTATGAAAGTTTTCAAATAAGTGTAGATTGATACATACAATGTGAAAAATAATAAATATCTTATTGATGCATACACCAAGTGATGTGTGGATATAGAGCACCTTCCTTTAGTAGATGTTGTTAATCATGTTCGTATATAAAAAACGTACAAGAGGATAAAAAAGATTACCGTAGAGTATTGCAGCTATTGTATGTGACTTTCTTCAATATAAATCTATTTCTGATTTAAAATATGAAAAAATTGTGGAATTTTGTTGGTTTGGTTTGGTATTATACAAGGCCTTTCATGATTTTTGCAAAGATAAATGGAACACAAATGACGAGATAGTGTAGAATTGGGAAAAATTCTAATGCATACCTTATCATGTTGATTGGAATCCATTGTCTCCAATTGAACCAGTGGAGTCCAACGAATAACAAGAATCTCCCCATAGAGATTCTAGGGAGCATGAGTGGAAGATGATTTGTGGATTGTATAAGAATAAATTTATTGATTACAATGAGTTCGAGATACTTGGAAATAGGGATCATGATGTTATGTATAAGTGTAACACTAATATTAAGGATGAAGACACTTCTAATCATGTGATTCATTTCATATGTCAAAAGAAAAAATGAACTCTTCTTAGTAACAAGCATTCAAACTATTATTCATTTGAGATCTTGGGTTTCAAGAAAAGAAAGATTATGACATTATCCTTAGCCATTATAGAAAAGAGGTTGTATATGAAAGTCATATTTGATTGAAGCTATTAAAAATACTCTCAAAGCACAATTTCTACAAGAGAAGAGCCCATTACTCCGATAGAAGAATAGCATCTTTCAATATATCAATAACAACATTTCATTAGACACTTCATATACCAATTAAAGAGATAATTCATTTACAAGGATCATGTTTAATTACCTTGCAACAATATATGAAATCTGTAAATTATATCATAATAGATTAAATGAGCTTTATTTGGGAGAAATCTATTGATAAAAATTGATTCAATACTTAGACAATCCGACCCATAAAAATCCAATATTACTTTTGGTGGAAGGCGAATTATATTGGCTTGTGATTTGGGAAATTAAAACCTATCATGGATAAATCTATATATTCATCTAATGGTCTTGCAAAATAATTATGGAGTTCATTCACAATAGTTGTGAACGTAGATACTCTATTTAGACAATATGGAAAAATCAATGAGAAAAATATTTTTGTTATTTGCTGATGAATGCTAAGGATGAAATGTCAACGATGGAAGGCAAGAAACTACTTATGACTAGTACATATAATTTCCTCAATGCTACCATTAAAGGATCCACTGATAAGTATATATATTTATTTGCAACAAATAATGATGTACGACATCATAATAAGTGTTGTTTAAGAAATGTGAATTTCCTCATTGTAGAAAGTGGTGCTACAACACCATGAAGAAAGCATTATGTGGAAACAAATGAGGATGAGTGGGAGTTTGAGTTTCGTACTTCGATTGGATATAGGGAAAGGGTTACATCAAACACATGGACATATGAACTACTCGTCAACGTTTCTCTTGGACTTGTAGGAAAAAAGGTGTATAACCCTAGAAAATTAACCCCACAACCACCAACATATGTGTTAGTAAGATTTAATAAATTGCAATATCCCTCTCATATGCCTTGGAATATTTTGTAATTTTGCATATTATTGTACTCGTCTTGGTGAGGAGCTCAAGGCCAAGGCCCCACCAAGACAGCGCCTTGCGGCTTATAAAAGTTAACCACCTAAGTGAAAAAAAATATACTTAGGATACGTAATGCAATGACACAACTTAACAAAGGGCTAATTGAACCCTACCCGGGGCTAAAAGTGAATGGTTAAAGAACCATAATCAATACCACAGTCTTACGTAGTGTTTGGTTTAGGACGGAAGGTCGAGCCTTATAAGGGACTCCCGATATGACACTACAGTTCAGTACTTAATCCTATTATGGAGAAAGTCACAATCCTTTTTAAGCAGCGTAAAATAGTTAGGAGTAAAGTTAAAAGATTTAAAGAAGGGTTAAAAGAAAAACCTAAGGGGTTGATTATCAAAGGGCTATTAGGTAGTAGTCTCCTTGAAGATAATTTATCATCATGAGTACATAGGAATAATCCTTATGGATAGAGTACAAAAACCTATGGTAAGGAGATTTGTCCTTGATGGCAAATAAATGTTATGGTTTTAATTACTCTCTAAGACAATATTTTCTTAAGCGTGCATCACATATAATTATTAGCTAAAAGAAAATATTATATTAATAAGGCAGAAGAATAATCGGGGTTGGATGCATGCCTCTAGGAATAATTACTTGACAGCAAAATCTAAGGGGGGGCCTACCTCGGCAAAGATGGAGGCAGAATTTATGCCTTGAATTGGGGAAACCTGGCGCATAGTGGGGAAAGACCGTTTTCCTTGTTTTTGTTATTTATAGGTTTGAAATTCTTTTAGAGGGGGCGCGCCCAGCTAGGGTGAGAACCACCAGATCATTATCTCAGTGAGGGGAGATATCTGATGGAAGGTGACATTTCAAAAGGCAGGATCTTTACTGCATGTGTTTTGAGCCACCAGAAGGAGTTGCGTCCCAGCTTCTGCCTCTTTGAGAAATAACTCATCGAAGGTGGGAGTTAGTGGCATCTTATTTTTTTTTTAAAGATTGAATGCTCAGAGAGGGTTGTCGTTGTATATGGGAGGGAAATCTTAGTCGAAGGGAGGGCGCACTCTGCTCAAGGAGGAGTCACGGCTTAAATCATGGTATGCATGCCTCTTGTTTCCGGTTCTGCATTTTATTGTAGCCGGAAGGGGGTAAGTTGCTTATTCTCCCATCCTGCGTGAAGAGTGTTTTTTTTTTGGATATGTCTATCACTGTTTTCATAGGATATGATGGATATGTCTATCACTGTTTTCATAGGATATGTAGTGTGTGAACCAGATCGACAAGACCTGGAAGCTGCAACCATCGTTTATTTTCATGCCTTTGGAAAATCAAATATCTTTGGTTCGATGGGTTAAAACCATCCCATTGCCAGAAGTGTTTGTAGTGTATGGGTTAAAATCGTTGCCTGTGTTTATCTGCCAAGTCATATCTAATCATCTTGGTTGCCTGCGATCTATAGACAACGTTTTGATTGCTAAATTTAAAACGATAGAACCCCTACTAGATTGGGAGATTACTCTATGAGCTGTAGAATCCTTTTTATTTCAAACATGTGAGTACTATTTATGGTGGCGGATCGTTTGATTTGAATTTCCATTGATCGATTCCCAGATGGGATTTCATTTCTATTTTTTATGTGGATCTGAACTTAGCATCAGCTTGTGGCAAGCTGTGAATGCATACCTTATAGCTCACAAGGGTTTTAGTTACCCTTAGTTTTATATTTTAACAACCCGTGCCATCATGCTAGTTTCAGTTTACCATGTCACTGTTTACACACTTGAAGCATTTAGGGATTTGTTTATAAAGGGTAATGGTGATATGGAGACGCGACACGAACCACTCTGGAAACAAAAACCTTGCCCACGATTTCCATCATGAAGCACTGTTTCCTTTTCCTCTGAGGTTGGCCATATGTGAGCCACCATTTTTTATTTTGATCGGATATTATTCATTCCAGAACCGTGTAACTATGTATCTAAGAGTCATCACTTGTTTTGAACTGCGAAATTTTATATATGCGGCCCATGAAATTTGTCCCTTTCTACTGGTAGAGAATCATTCGATTCTGAACTTCGTTATCCTTATGCCAAGAATGTGTTTTCCTTAAGTTGTCAGGGGCAGTTGAAATTTGAACTCCGTCATTTTGCTTTAGGATGAGAATTGTAGTCGTGGGGTCCGGATGAGTTGTCCTACGCTCGTTGAAAGGATCCAGATAATCCACGAGATTTTTGACACAATGTTTTTCCCTGTCGAGTAGTGGTTTATACCAGATTTCTCACCTGATTGTTTTGTCCTGAGTATTTGATATATTTTGGGGTTTAGATGGATCTCTGCTTATACTAGTTTAGATTTTAGCTCTATCATCTAGAGGTGGTGAATCATGAATGTGGTGAATCATTTGAGTAAACTGTGACTGTGCATTAGGATTTATAAGTACGGTTATACCTTTAAATCAAAAATCCTTCTAATGAATATATTTAAAAAGAAAAGTATTTTTCCAGTCGAGCCAAAGCTGATGGTGGTATGCTCAGCTATGATGAGAAGATTATTTAATACAAATAGTCTTGAATTGCGGTAAGGTGTTCCTTACGAATATGTAGGGATTTTTGCACCTTACGCTGAGAAGGGTTGATACTAGGTAACCCACTTGATGGATGTAAGTACTTATGGCAACAAGGATGTTTCTAAATGTAAAATTTTGCGCTCATTGAAAGAATAATATATGATAAACATTTTGGTGGATGTAGCCTCATGGACGAGGTGAAGCACGTGAAAATGGTTGTCTCATTCTCGTATTATTATTATGTTGTGCATGCTTATTTCTTTTACATGATGATGCTGTTATGAATGCAGTATAAAGGCTTTAATTAGTGAAAAGAATTACTAAACTTTTTATTTTGCAGACACCAGATTCAGGAACACTTTTTCTTGAATGGTTTATAGATTTAAGGTATAAGAGGTATTTTACATATGGTATCAGAGCGAGGTTACAACTCTGGAGTTGTTGGGCCTTCTACAGATTTGTAACTTTGCATAGATGCAATTAGTATTTGGTATTTTATTGAATTCATTGGTTAATCAATAACGTGGAAAGTTTGATTAGTGATTATAGATTCTTTCCTTTTGATTTTTAGTCATTGTGGAAATAAAAGCATTGGCACACCTTTGTGTTTTCTTGAATAGCAAATACACCTTTGCATACTCGGCATTTGGGGGAAAACTTGGAGAAAAGGGGAGAATGAGCCTGCCTTTGAAGGTTTTCTATGTTTCTGAATAGAAGAAGAGGCGCCTACCCTTTGGGGATTTACTTATGGTATGCATTTTCTCTTGTTTTGTTTGTTTTGTT
The DNA here is from genome assembly GCA_001517045.1 of Pseudotsuga menziesii. Classification (NCBI taxonomy): domain Eukaryota; kingdom Viridiplantae; phylum Streptophyta; class Pinopsida; order Pinales; family Pinaceae; genus Pseudotsuga; species Pseudotsuga menziesii. Next base: position 198,998 of record LPNX010634764.1, read on the forward strand.
TAATTTATCTACACTTGATTGAAGGGTTCTAGCAGTTTGAATCCAGGTCTCCATGGTTGAAATTGCTTCCTGCGCTCTCTTTGGGTCTAATCTTATTTTGGGTAACGTTGTTTTGATGTCGCGACTTCATGAGAAAATTGAAAGATTTAGTTTGAAACTTTCTGCTTATGAAACGCTGTCTTATTATGCTGGCATATGCTTTATGCTTTGGATCCACTGATGTCTAAACATTGTCTTATGATGCGGGCTTATGCTTTATATCTTGGATCGATTCTTTGTCTAGACACTGTCTCATTATGCTGATGAATGCTTTTTAGTTCGGATTTATTCTTGTGATTAAATCGCTGGTTATAATATCTAGGAATTGCCTCATAGATTTGACATAAGCACTGGTTATTATATCAAGCTGGAAATTGCCTTGTAGTTTTGTCAAAATGCTGTTGGTTATACCAAACTGGTAATTATGTAACGTTGACAAAACGCTATTGATCTGGTGGTTTGGTTCTGTGCTTGCCTGAACTCAGTCTTGTAAACGTTATGATTTCAACCTCAATCTGTAGTATGGATTTTTACCATTATTTAAAATCTCCGTGCCCCGATTTCAGAGATCGATCTGTTGCTTGAACTTTATCTCATGGTGTCCTTTGAATTCTGGTAAACACATTATAGCCGGGATTCGCTCATGGTTTAAACGTTGGCCACAATTCCCTTGGATCCTGACCTGGAGGTCAATTGATAGCATGCTTTATGCTTGGTTAGAATGATTTTTCTTTTATATATGAGCCACGATTTCAGTTCTGGTGAAGGTGAGTTTGTATGCATGCCCACAATATCCATCGTGAGTTGAAGTTTATTCTTGTCAATACTCTGCAAAAATGGATTTGGTTGGAAGGTTAGTCTTTTTCTATTTGGGTTTGAATGCTAATTTCTTTACAATATCTTTGCAAGATCGATCTGAGCTTGATTTGCGTTATAGTCTAGACATGTACATTAGTTAAACATTGCTCAGGTTTTATTGATTTTAGTGGTCAAATATAGCTTGTTGCATGCTCTCCTTTTGCTGCCATAAATTTGTAAGCTCTGGAAATCTCGTGAACAGCTTACTGTTCTATTCATGTTATTAGTGAACCAAGTAAGGGCCTGTTGGCTATTGCTTATGTCTTAGGTGTGCATCAGTCTACAGTGTTGTGTTTTAATAAAAGTGGTTCCTACGGGCTGCGAGTTGTTGCATAATACTGTTCCAGTTAGGCAGAATTATAGTTTTCAGGTGCCAATACCCTATTAGCAACCCAACAATGGCTTGTTAGCTACTGTTCCTATTTTTAGATCTAGAACTTCCATATTCTATGGCATCGTGTTTTTAATAAAAGCAGTTACTATGGCCTCCGAGATGCTGCTTAATATGGTTCCACTGAGCAGAGTCATAGTTTCCTGATGCGTGTATTGATATATGCCGACTCTCGAGGTTTCTTAGGCTTATTCGATTGATGGAATTTTAGATGTGGAAGTCTATTCAATTTTTCAACTGAAATTTTAACCATTAGGAACTGCAATTTTACTTTATATTAATTGATATGAATTCTTCTCATAAATTCAATTACAATTTCGACAATTGAAATAAGTGATTTTGGTAACTCTATACCCACTAGATTCAGGCATGCATGGATGATATGGAGCTACGATATAGTAATACCATCTGGTATTATTTACAAAGGGTATTCCTTGACTGTGATCTCACTTGAGACCTGGAATCCATTACGAAAGTTTCTAGTTATTTAAGAATTGGAAATTTGGTTACTCTATTGTTTAGTTACTATGGAAATCGATTTAATTACTATGCATTGCAGGTAATTATTTATTGAGCGGAAACCATTTCATTAAATGGTTTTGGAATTGAATATTATTTAGTTAGTATGAAATTGATTTAATTATTGTGCATGACAAATAATTGTTGATTGAGCGGTAACAATTTCATTAAATCTTTTTTGGAATTGAATATTGATTAGTTACTATGGAATTGATTTAATTACTATGCGTAGTAGGTAATGATTTATTCATCATTAAATGTTTTCTTAGAATTACATATTGTTAGTTACTATGGATTAGAGCTTAGAGTCTTTACTTTTTAGGCATCTATTGCTTTATTAACTATGTTTGGGTAACTCCCTGAATGGAGGTAGAGCAAGTCTTTGCTACAATGAAGACGAATGTATAAAGGTTGTATTTATTTGCATCTTAAATCATATATCCACCACAAGCCTGGCTATATGGTAGGTTCAATTAGAACGATTTAATGAATATGTGTAGCTTGACTTGGCATAGCATGTAAGTTTAATGATTAGCTTATTTAGGTTATGTATTAAGAAGCTGATGATGTTATAATGAATTGTTATGTTTCTGATGTATCTTTACACATGCACCTATATTTTATCGGCGAGGTTGTTTTTAGAAGTAATAATTTGTATAATCCGGTTGTTCATAAACTAATGGTGGATGTTGTCTACATATTAACCTTGCAGGCTTCACCGATATTATGACAACTGCTACAATTGACATGCATTATGGTATATATAAAAAAAAGGGGGGGAAGTAAGGAATAACTTTTTGTATGGTTTACAAGGTTATATATAGTTCATGAATGGAAATTCAAATCAATGAAAACTAGGAAATTATGATAATTGAGTATTTTGGGTTATCCGCAATATGATAAACTAACACCCATAGAGTGCTTGTAGGCATGGAAAAATTATGGCCATGAGAAAAGGCTAAAGCTCCAGGACTATGATGAGTTAAAACTCATGTGTATAAAGTTGTCACCACGAGGGTGGTGATGGAGGTAGTGGTTGAAAGCTACCTTGTTTTTCCCCCGGGCCAGCGAGGGACCATTATGCATTCTGGGGACGCCCAGATGTAAGACATTTGGTTAAGACTCGTTCTGCACATATTAGAGGATTGTCACATGAGTGGGGGACTCTGTGAAGAGAATAACCTCTAGGCACTTTGGAGGTGTGCGAGAACGGAGTTCCTCAGCTTGGTGAAGCACCCTGAAGAGCACAAAAAGGAGATACGCCTACAGAGGGGTATAGGGTATCGTCCTTGTGTTCGATGGCTTGAGTTGGTACTAGAAGTACTATTAGCACTTGGAGTGTTGGGATGGAGGAACATCCTGAGAAAAGAATAATGATAAAGCACCCTGAATAGCACAAAGGAGATACATGAAGGGTTGGTATCGTCCTTGTGTTGGGTGGCTTGAGTTGGTACTTGGAAGTACTGTTGGCACTTGGTGTGCTGGGATGGAGGACATGCAAAGAAAAGAACAATGTGGTAAAAGGTATGTGCATTACAGGTAAACTTGTACCTATGAGGTAATATGTTGATTGATTGACAGATAGAACTGATAGGTATATATTGGAGCCACTGTGGATTAGAAAAATTGTATAATGGGATTTCTACATTGTCTCTATGTCAATGCTAGTAGTCATGTTTTATTGATGTATCGATTACATTATGGAAAATATTGGGTATTATGGCACCAATGAACACAAAAAAAAATTGCAGGTTGTTACAATGCAAAAGAATCTATGACTTTTGTTTAAGTTGAATTATGATTTTGACACGAATTACTGAAAAGACTAAATTGTAGTTATGATGCTGCAAAATACTTGCTAATTACGTTTCATGATGAATTGACTCTTACCTATGTGAAATTTGGGTAGACCCGATTTTGCAAGTCCTACGAACCCACAAGGATAGAAAAGAAAACTGAAAGAGATCCGAGCAAGGCGACGCAAGAAGAGATGACTCCAGAGACGAAAAAAAAAGGTTTTGTCAAAGAAATGAGAAACACCGAGGATGGTGTTCTTTTTTTTAGGTGGGAAGGATGTAATATCCCTCTCATATGCCTTGGAATATTTTGTAATTTTGCATATTATTGTACTCATCTCGGTGAGGAGCTCAAGGCCAAGGCCCCACCAAGACAGCGCCTTGCGGCTTATAAAAGTTAACCACCTAAGAGAAAAAAAAATACTTAGGAGACGTAATGCAATGACACAACTTAACAAAGGGCTAACTAAACCCTACCCGGGGCTAAAAGTGAACGGTTAAAGAACCATAATCAATATCGCAGTATTACATAGCGTTTGGTTTAGGACGGAAGGTCGGGCCTTATAAGCGACTCCCGTTATGACACTACAGTTCAGTACTTAATCCTATTATGGAGAAAGTCACAATCCTTTTTAAGCGGCGTAAAACAGTTAGGAGTAAAGTTAAAATATTTAAAGAAGGGTTAAAAGAAAAACCTAAGGGGTTGATTATCAAAGGGCTATTAGGTAGTAGTCCCCTTGAAGATAATTTATCATCACGAGTACATATGAATAATCCTTATGGATAGAGTACAAAAACCAATGATAAGGAGATTTGTCCTTGATGGCAAATAAATGTTATGTTTTTAATTACTCTCTCAGACAATATTTTCTTCAGCGTGCATCACACATAATTATTAGCTAAAAGAAAATATTTTATTAATAAGGGAGAAGAATAATCGAGGTTGGATGCATGCCTCTAGGAATAATTACTTGACAGCAAAATCTAGGGGGGGTGCTGCCTCGGCAAAGATGGAGGAAGAATTTTTTCCTTGAATTGGGGAAACCTGGCGCATAGTGGGGAAAGACCGTTTTTCTTGTTTTTGTTATTTATAGGTTTGAAATTCTTTTAGAGGGGGCGCGCCTAGCAAGGGTGAGAACCACCAGATCGTTATCTCAGTGAGGGGAGATATCTGATACACGGTGACATTTCAAAAGGCAGGATCTTTACTGCGTGTGTTTTGAGCCACCAGAAGGAGCTGCGTCCCAGCTTCTGCCTCTTTGAGAAATAACTCATCGAAGGTGGGAGTTAGTGGCATCTTATTTTTTTTTAAAGATTGAATGCTTAGAGAGGGTTGTCGTTGTATATGGGAGGGAAATCTTAGTCGAAGGGAGGGTGCACTCAGCTCAAGGAGGATTCACTGCTTAAATCATGGTATGCATGCCTCTTGTTTCCGGTTCTACGTTTTATTGTAGTCGGAAGGGGGTAAGTTGGTTATCCTCCCATCCTGCGTGAAGAGTGTTTTTTTTTATATGTCTATCACTGTTTTCATAGGATATGATGGATATGTCTATCACTGTTTTCATAGGATATGTAGTGTGTGAACTAGATCGACAAGACCTGGAAGCTGCAACCATTGTTTATTTTCATGCCTTTGGAAAATCAAATATCTTTCGTTCGATGGGTTAAAACCATCCCATTGCCAGAAGTGTTTGTAGTGTATGGGTTAAAATCGTTGCCTGTGTTTATCTACCAAGACATATCTAATCATCTTGGTTTCCTGCGATCTATAGACAACGTTTTGATTGCTAAATTTAGAATGCTAGAACCCCTACTAGATTGGGAGATTACTCTATGAGCTGTAGAATCCTTTTTATTTCAAACCTGTGAGTACTATTTATGGTGGTGGATCATTTGATTTGAATTTCCATTGATCGATTCCCAGATGGGATTTCATTTCTATTTTTTATGTGGATCTAAACATAGCATCAGCTTGCGGCAAGCTGTGGATGCATACCTTATAGCTCACAAGGATTTTAGTTACCCTTGGTTTTATATTTTAACAACACGTGCCATCACGCTAGTTTCAGTTTACCATGTCACTGTTTGCACACTTGAATCATTTAGGGATTTGTTTATAAAGGGTAATGGTGATATGAAGACGCGACACGAACTGCTCTAGCAACAAAAACCTTGCCCACGATTTCCATCACGAAGCACTGTTTCCTTTTCCTCTGAGGTTGGCCATATGTGAGCCACCATTGTTTATTTTGATCGGATATTATTCATTCCAGAACCGTATAACTATGTATCTAAGAGCTGTCACTTGTTTTGAACTACGAAATTTTATATATGCGGCCCATGCAATTTGTCCCTTTCTACTGGTAGAGAATCATTCGATTCTGAACTTCGTTACCCTTATGCCAAGACTATGTTTTCCTTAAGTTGCCAGGGGCGGTTGAAATTTGAACTCCATCATTTTGCTTTAGGTTGAGAATTGTAGTCATGGGGTCCGGATGAGTTGTCCTACGCTCGTTGAAAGGATCCAGGTAATCCACGATATTTTTGACACAATGTTTTTCCCTGTTGAGTAGTGGTTTATACCAAATTTCTCACCTGATTGTTTTGTCCCGAGTATTTGATATATTTTGGGGTTTAGATGGATATCTGCTTATACTAGTTTAGATTTTAGCTCTATCATCTAGAGGTGGTGAATCATGAATGTGGTGAATCATTTGAGTAAACTGTGACTGTGCATTAGGGTTTATAAGTAAGGTTATACCTTTAAATAAAAAATCCTTCTAATGAATATATTTAAAAAGAAAAGTATTTTTCGAGTCGAGCCAAAGATGATGGTGGTATGCTCAGCTATGATGAGCAGATTATTTAATACAAATAGTCTTGAATTGCAGTAAGGTGTTCCTTAGGGATATGTAGGGATTTTTTCACCTTATGTTGAGAAGGGTTGATACTAGGTAACCCAGTTGATGGATGTAAGTACTTATGGCAACAAGGATGTTGCTCAATGTAAAATTTTGCTCTTATTGAAAGAATAATATATGATAAACAGTTTGGTGGACGTAGCCTCGTGGACGAGGTGAACCACGTGAAAATGGTTGTCTCATTCTGGTATTATTATTATGTTGTGCATGCTTATTTCTTTTACATGATGATGTTGTTATGAATGCAGTATAAAGGCTTTAATTGGTGAAAAGAATTACTAAATTTTTTATTTTGCAAACACCATATTCAGGAACACTTTTTCTTGAATGGTTTATAGCTTTAAGGTATAAGAGGTATTTTACATAAATAAGGGGGGGTTCCATGTGATGAATCAAATCCTCAAACTATTCTATTACACCAATTGAAATATGCAATAAAAATTTCCATTGAAACTCGCATGAGGTTTAACAATCCATAAGTCACAAGGATTCACATTAAAAAAATACAACAATTCAAATTTTAAAGCAAGAGAGATAGGGTATGAAATTTACTATAATATCTCGAGTTAACTTTTTTAATGGTTTTTTATTGCAAGATCCCTTTTGATATCAATAATATGTAAAGATGACAAAAGTAGGTAGGAGGTATGTATATTCAAAAAATTGAATACAATGGATTGATATTCATTACTTTGTAATCTATTTATTACTGATTATACACATCTTCTGAATTTTTTACTATTCACACTCTTCACAACTCTAAATAGTTATTCATCTTATTTTTCATATAACTTTTGAAGTTTCCTTTTGCATACATCATAATCATAATCATCATCATCTACAAGTTTAATGTGACCCCTCCTCACTCCAACCATCCTAGATCCATCAAAATTCGAGATCCAGCATATATAGTGAGGGATCAAATACTTTGAGGTGCAAACTTGCCCAACAAGAGATAGATAGTACAAAATAATCTTGCACCACTAAGGACTTGATCCCTCTCAACCCATGATAGATCCTGAATGTATATGGATCTAGATTGGTTATAATGTAATTGAAAAGCCATTTGCTTTACAGTTATAAAATTATATATATCTTATTTGTTTAATTTTCAATTTATGATAATCTTAATTATCCATTCAAATTTTAAGTATATATTATAAGTATTCAAAATGTCTTGATAAAATACCTCTATAAACATATGAATTTTCAAGAAAGAGTCACTTAATTTAATAAATTAATATAACATTAATTGTTTCACTTAACACCACAATGTGTTGAATGGAAAATAAAGAATTGAGTATAAATAAAATTGATATACAATTAATTGATTCAAATTAATTTGAATTTAAAGCAAATAAAAATAACCAAATTATTAAAAAACTCTTAAGTATCAAAACCCATGAAAATATTTTAATTAAAATTATTATTATTAAAAATTAATTACTCATGAAAACCCATGGAACTATCTTGAATAAAATGCTTGTTATCAAAATTTCCTTTTACATAAAAACGCATGGAAAAGTCTTAAATGAAATTCTTAACGTAATTACATCTATGGAGGCCTCCATTGATTACAAGAGGAAAGGGGGAATTCCATAGAAATCTAGTGATCATCCTTTCGAAATGCAAGAACTATGTTTCGTCATCATGTTGGAGCACTATGTTTCAGCATCCATTGAGCATTCAATCCAACAACATTTTTCGAGTCTATGGAAAATGGTGTACAACTTTATGTGCATCAAGTTAAGTATTATGACCCTAACACAACCCTCAAATAATTAGTAAAACTTGTATGTCATATACATGAACTTGTTTGTAATCAGTTGCTAGATGTATGTTTCACTTAGCATTGTAGGGTTATTTAACATATCTTCATCTAGGTCATTTTCAGCTACACCATAGTTCTAATTTCTTCAAAAAAAACACACCCGCAACCAAATACTAGTCAGCAAGCATTCAAATTCATTAGATCACAAATGAATTTATAATGCTTTATTATAAACCTAGATAAATTAAAATATTGTGTGAATTGTAATGGTCCATGGTCCTAGTATTGATGTCTAGGTGTGAAAGAATATTACTTATTGTTGGAATCACAGAGGTCATTCTCCTTGTGAGTTTATTTCAATGGCTATCTTGTGCTTTTAAAACTACGCCTAATTTTCCTCAGTAAATTCCTATCCTCCTACTCTTCATAAATTGTTTAGTTTGCATTTCCTTAGATAAATTCTTGTACAATATATTGAGAATGACCATGGGAATTGATCTAGTCACTTGAAACACCCTTCGTAGTGGTTGATACGTGGAGTTGAAATGCCCATGGTGGCTAGTGTAGCATCTAATGATCTAAAAAATGTGGGGCATTGAGGCATGGATCTTTCTTCCTTCTAACCTTCCATCAATGCATATTGACTTGAATTTGGGTCTCTCTTGGCCTTTGCTTACACTTTGTCTTAAATAAGTCCAGGTTGTGTCTCTCCCATTACGTTTATGCACTGATTGCAGCTCAAATAATATAAAGAAGAGAAACATTAGAGGAAATTTCAACTCAAAATGGGCCTCCTAAAATGAACTAATAAAATAATATTTAAAATAATAAAATAATATTTATTAATTTTGGAGGAAGAAAAGAAAAAAACTATTTTTTTGTTTGTATTTTTGACATATCTCCCTGTGTTTTTACTCAAATTTCGATCGGGAGAGCTCGTTGGATGCGGAACTAAATTCCGCATCCAACGAGTACCCACTCGGCATACTTTTTATGGACCCCGCTACCCCAAAAACAAGAAATACCTGAAAAAACGAAATGATGACATCATCATTCCGTTTTTTCAGGTATTTCTTGTTTTTGGGGTAGCGAGGTCCGTCAAAAGTATGCCGAGTGGGTACTCGTTGGATGCAGAATTTAATTCCGCATCCAACAAGCTCTCCCGATCGAAATTTGAGTAAAAACACAGGGATATATGTCAAAAATACAAACAAAAAAAGTATTTTTTTTTATGATAGCTATCCCCAAATTTATATTAAAAAAGTGTTTAAGACCTATACGATATTTCAAATTTAAAGCAATTTCATTGGCTAACACATGATGACATGGAATTTGAATAAACGTTAAAAGGCCCATTTTGAGTTGAAATTTCCTCTAATTCTTTCAAATGTGGATTTTAGTGGCAACACACTAAAGGGAACTAGATTTTGGAGTTCTATTCATGGGGGTAGTTGATATGAAATGAACAAGAATTTTTTTAAAGAGAAAATGGGACAGTTGTTAAAGCTGAGACAATAGTATATGAGTGTGGAAGTGAATGTAGATTCCCGCCATAGATAGGCACATATAGGCTTGTTGAAGTTGGCTTGGAGCATGAGGTTTAGAACTTAAGGACTCCAAATAAGGATCGAAGATTTAAGATAATAGAATTCATATAGGAAGATGCATTTATTTATGAGTATACAAGTAGATCCCTCCCTCAACAACTCAATGAATAAATTTATCTTGGTGAGTTGTTCTCGGAGGGATATACAATAAAACCACTTTTGTACAGAAATAAATGCACTTTTGTGTATGAATTCCAATTTCAGAACTCCCCAATCCTTATTTGGAGTCCCTAAAATATCAACGTTGTGCTTCAACCCTTGTTAAGAAATCCTACACGTGTAAGTTGGTGAGCATCTAAATTGAGGACCACACTGATACACTACTGTCATTGCTTTAACAAATATCACATTGGCTCTGTATGGAAATTCTTTTTATTTCTTCTAACACAAAACTATTCTCAACATAAGTACTTCCTCCAAAACAACCACAACCTTCTAGCAAATTTTTTTGGAACCAATGTGGATATTGCACAGTAAGAAGGAATTTCAAATCATAAGAGGATGAACATTGTCTACAAAATTTACAATGCATTTAAGAAATTTGTGTGGTCAATCCTTAATGCCTTCCTTTTTTACACTTGTTTTATGAACATTTAAATTTCCATTAAACAATACAATGTTTGAAAGTAGAGGATGATCTTATTTCTACCTTAGTTTGAACTTAAGCACCAATTATCGTGCTTGTCATTTTTCTAACTGGGAATTACCTACATATTACCTACATTATAGAGTTCAGCATACATATGCATAGAATGCAATTCATCACCTGACCATATTAGTATAAGATGGTATTTTTTCATGTAGCTATTCCTCACTACTACATTCCATGGAATGAGTTCATGATCATATATCAGTTTCTTGCTATTGTCATGAGTATTAACACCTTTTCCTTAGTGTCTCTATTGTAAATATTGTCTTAATAACCTTCATAAAAGGCAATGTTGGTAGCGAATGACACGAGGTGGGGTTTCTTCATGACTTGCTAGATAATATTTAACTACCAAAAGTACTCTATGAAAAACTATATTTCCGAAAGAGGTATATGAAATCTATAAATTATATCATAATATATTAAATGAGATTTATTTGGGAGAAATCTATTGATAAAAATCTATAAATTATATCATAATAGATTAAATGATATTTATTTGGGAGAAATCTATTGATAAAAATCTATAAATTATATCATAATAGATTAAATGAGATTTATTTGGGAGAAATCTATTGACAAAAATTGATGCAATACTTAGACAATCTTTCCCATAAAAATCCAATATTACTTTCGGTGGAAGGCGAATTATATTGGCTTATGATTTGGCCAATTGCAACCTATCATGGATAAATCTATATATTCATCTAATGGTCTTGCAAAATAATTATGGAGTTCATTCACAATAGTTGTGAACCTAGATACTCTATTTAGACAATATGAAAAAATCAATGAGAAAAATCTTTTTGTTATTTTTTGATGAATGTTAAGGATGAAATGTCAATGATGGAAGGCAAGAAACTACTTATGACTAATACATATACTTTGTTGGATGCTACCATAAAAGGATCCATTGATAAGTATATACATTTATTTGCAACAAATAATGATGTGAGCCATCATAATAAGTGTTGTTTAATAAATGTGGATTTCCTCATTGTAGAAAGTGGTGCTACAACACCATGAAGAAAGAATTATGTGGAAACAAATGAGGATGAGTGGGAGTTTGAGTTTCGTATTTCAATTGATTATAGGGAAAGGGTTACATAAAACATATGGACATATGAACTACTCATAAACATTTCTCTTATAGTTGTAGAAAAAAAGGTGTATAACCCTAGAACATTAACCCCACAACCACCAACAAGACTTATTTCAAGACTGTTCACAAGAGTGACCTTGTACGGACTTCCGCATGTCACTGTTTCACCTTCGGGGTCTGCAATGTTTACCACAGAAAGTACTATCTATTCCCTTTCTAGAAAATCTTTAGAAATTTCATTTGGACCTTCGCATCCCGAGATATTGCAATTCTCCCTGGGTCACCTGTTTAAGGATGAATCGTGGGAGAGGCTTGAACCCTAACTTGGAGGAATCATATCTCCCATAATATAGTGAATATGAGGCTAAAAATTTTAAAAATTGTACATCGGGAATTTATATTTGGACTGTGAAATTTTTGGCTCCTGATCCTTCTCTAATATCTATATATAGCGAATCTACCAAAACTACTAGTTTTTTTTTTAGGGTTTTCAAGCATGAAACACTAATCTTCAATAGTTGTGGTTGTAGCACTGTTTTGGCTGCACAATGACTTCTTTCAGGGTGGATCTGATACCATGTTAAGTTTTTAATGGTTATATTAGATCTTAAAACATTTAGCATCATAACAGTATAACCATAATCTAAAAGATCACTGAAAGATAGACAAGCACAGCCACACAAAAATAACACAAAGACTTATTTTGGGAAAACCCTAATGGGAAAATACCAGAAAAAGCTTCCTCAATATAGATCCCCCAAAAGATAAAAACATAAAACCCAAAAGATTGATCCTCCTCCTTCTCTAGCTACAACTCTTTCTCTCTCTCTCTTATGCGCTACGCAAGTGAGTGTGTGTGTCTCAAATGAGGAGCACCTCCCTCTATTTATATTCTTTTGTTCACTTAATATTTGACTCAGTTATGTAGGCTCGAGTAATATGAACTCACTTATGTAGGCTCGAGTAATATGAACTCACTTATGTAGGCTCGAGTAACCACAAGTAGGGTACTAATGACCCGACTTACAATGGAGGGGACTTCCCCATGATTTTTAGTAATTCTCCTGATAGGAACATCGGGGTACAAAGAAATACAAGTGATTCTCTCGATAGGAGCATTAGGGACCACTAAAAATATATTTAGAATATTCTTCGAAGTTACAATAATTCAACACATAAGAGCTAAACAACTAAGGAAACAATGAATTCTTGGTTTTTCATCGTTAATGTAAGGTACATAATGTAATAAACTTAAAAATTTGTTGCAAAGTTCCTTCATAGTCATTGCATGTAATCGTAATTCATAGATTTCTTTAGATTTTCCTCATAATATTGTTTCAATAAATATTTTCTTTTAAAACTTTTCTTAAAATGTTTCCAAGTTACATAACGCTTTTTAATGCTTTTTATTTTTTTTATATCTAAGCACCATATATGATATTTTCTTGTCAAAGTATCAATTGCCATTTTCGGTTTTAGTTCGTGAGAATAATTTTAAATATGGAAGTACTTTTTCATTCTAGACTTCCAAGCTTCGACTTCTTCTCCATTTTATATTTCTTCGTTAAACAAATGAGGTTTGATCTTTTTAAACTCACGCGTAATCTCTTCATATGGTTTGTATTTCATTTTTTGTTTATTACTATCACTACTTTCACTAGAATATTTATGTTTAATTGATTCTTCCCTTGAATATTCACTCTTGTGATTAAGAAACTCTAGTTTTCTTACCTTATTTTAATAAGTTGCAGTTCTTTCCATATTTAATTCGGGTCCTTTATTCTTTTCTTATTCATTGCTATTGATTTTAGTTAGCATAACATTATTTAGTTCTTATTGTACTTTTAAAATGTGTTCATTAACTTCCTTATCTCCTTTCCATTCTTCCTTTAAATATTTTATTGTTTGTAGGAGTTCGGGTGGGTTATCGTTCCTACTTTCATTCAAATTCAGCTAGATTTCACCGTCTCTAATATTACCTTCTTCATTCCTCTTTGGATCTTTAGGATGTGATTCTCCTTCAACAGTCATTCCCAAATCTCCCATAATTCCTCCAAAATCATGGTTATTCCTCTCTTCATATTTGTAAACAAAGTCAAACCATAACAATAGAAATAGTTTTCTAGTTTATATCAGTTTGAGTGTTGGTATTTTTATTCCAAGTGTTGTAACTGCGCTTTTATATTATTTTGTCATAAACTCATATTTTACACCATATATATATAATTTAAGCTGCAAATTGTTATATTAGTCATAACATCCTTTTTACTTGTTTGCATGGATAAAATTAATTGGACTTCTTAAATTTTTGACAACAGGGATTGTTTTCCATTCGGCATTCACTCCAATTAAAAATGACAACTAGTTGCATCCCTTGCTAATGTGATATGTTAATGTTTAAAGAAATGCTTGGTTTGTTACCTGGGATTACATCCTAGAATTTGAATTATTAGTTGTAAGTCATATGTTACTTGGGCATATGCTTTATGTGTTGTAATCAAAGTTTTCACTCTATTTCATAAGGTATTGGCAACGGGGGTGGTGCAACCTTATGGGATTTACATGCGATGGGGAAATTATATAACAAGTTGACTTATAGTTTAATGTTTAATCCATAGTTTGGGAATATGGCCTCGAGAGTCACAAGGTTGTGGACAACTTGTGAGGAGGAGGTTTTAATGAAGTTTTAATTAATGTCATAAGCCTAGTTCAGGATTTGATAGCACAACCGGACATAGTTAAGAGGTTGGACTCTTGCATGATTTTTGTTAAAAGAGGTTATCTTAGCCCTCCACCTATACCATGACAGATCCATTTTTTTTGGAGAGATTTTGTAGGGTTTTAATATCACACTAACTTGGTTGTAAGGTTTTTTTTATGGTTTATGTTGATGGTTTCTGAAGGTTTTACTCAAAACTCCATGATGCACAATGGTGCTTGGATTCGACCAAGATTTCCTTCTAGCAAGTCTGTAATTGATTGCATGGTTTAAAAAAAAATTATATGTTGTGTGTTAAGAGGTTAAATAGTATTTATTGTTGTCTAAACATGGTTAATGGTAGCTTGGATGCCATTTCTCCTATGCACAATCTCAGTTGTATTTCTTTTTGTGTGTGTGGCCTGGTGGAAACCATGGTGTATTTGCCTTCGATTTCTCATAGAGGGTTTCCCAAGTTGACCTCAGATTAATAGGTAAAGAAAATTTGTTTTTAATTCTTTAAAATTCATTTTAAAATTATATTTTGTAGGCCTCAGCAGAAAATGTAACTCGAAGTGTTTGAAAATGCAAGGCAGGGGTCAATGGAAGAACTATGAGGAGAAAACCCTTGGCCCTCTGAGCATTTTGATAGGGTAAAAATTTCTACCTGCGTCTCCTATTTAAACAACACTCGATTTCATAACTAAGGGATTGTATTAATATTTTACTTCTCTATTTTGGGAAGGTGAGACCAGGGTGCCAATGAATGGTCACCCAATCTCTTTGGATGAGCCTACTCTGAAACTTATGACACAAACCTCTCTCAAGATAACCTTTGCTTAGTTATTTCCACAGCCAGGTTTTAAATATAATATTATTGTTACTTACAATTTTGCATTTGTATGGAGGGTTATGCAAGGATTTCTAGATAGACCTTAGAGCATTTTAAATGAAGAGGGAGGATTTGTGCATGACCAAGGAAGAGTGACGAAAAATTTTCCTGCTCTTAAGCTCGTTATTACTCTTCTCTAAAGTCAAGAACCTTGTCCTAAGATATGTTTATTAAAAAATAATTTTGTAATTTAAAAGAATGCAAAGTATACTAATGCAAGAAGGTTTTCCTTTGTGCATGTAACTAAAATGGTGCTGCTCCTTTAACTATGCAATGGATTCGACGCTTCAGATAAAAGGGTAGAGTTTCACAGTTACTCTGCTTAGAGAGTTTGGGGAAAAAGGGATTAACCCTTTCCATCATATTTAATATAAGTTTTGGTTATTAATATGTTTTGTTTGGAATTCGATTTCGAAAATATGTTGTGATTTGTAAACAAAGAATGTAGGGTGATTGGAATACAACCATCGTAGATTATACAATTTGTAATTAAATGATGTTATGATTCAAATATGGATCTAATTAGGTGGATAGTTGGTTCCTAAATCTTAACTCGATTTGATTTTACTGTGAAATGTATTTCTTATATCTTTATTATAGATATTTTGTTGGATCTGTTATGATCTTAGATGATTACTTGGTTTCGAATCTGTTATATATATAATTATTGGAACAAATATTTATTAGTAGTACATAAGATTTTTTTTAATCATACAAAGATAAATCTCTATGAGAATCCTCTCGTCCTTAAGGTTTAGACATACTATATTTTTTTTATATTTTATGTATTTTAAATATGTGAGGACAACCCCTTGACTCCTCTTATCATATCTATAAGAAATGTGTTGAAGAAATCTAATGAATCGATTGGTATATATTTAGCTTAATGACAAGGCTCTTCGTATAATATTTGTATATTTTACAATTAAATTGCTTGTATTTTGTATAGACAAATAAATTACGGTTTCACCATCTCTGTATAAATAAAATTTATAAAGTGAGAACCATATTAATAACGTTAAAGGAAACTAACTAACAAAATGAATAAACTCAGTTTATAAAAACAAGAATATAATCTAGTTTCAAATCGTAACTATCAAGACCAAAGAAATATATGAATTTAGTAAGGAACCTATCACCACTTACGGGAAAACATAACTGAAGATTTGGATCCTCCAAACCAACTCTTAGAGCACCCTAAACTTACTTTATTTGAAACCCTAAAGCCTGTTTATTGAACCATAAGGGAAATGTTTGATCAATGTTCCATCTCTTTGCATCAATAGATTATTTCTCCATCTATCACTAGA
Source organism: Pseudotsuga menziesii (assembly GCA_001517045.1). NCBI lineage: Eukaryota > Viridiplantae > Streptophyta > Pinopsida > Pinales > Pinaceae > Pseudotsuga > Pseudotsuga menziesii. Next base: position 215,551 of record LPNX010634764.1, read on the forward strand.
CTCTAGCTTATTCGATGAACATACTATTTTATAGTATTTTTCCTAGGACTTGGTCATTTTTTATCCTCATGCTCTTTAATTCTCCACAAGGAGTCTTGACATGATTTTGGGGAAGATTTTTCCTGCATCACTTGATTTCTCACTCTAGAGCTTCTTCCAATTGTCATTTTCTCTTGCGGGTCAGCAACCATTCTTTTAGCGGCTACTTTAGTTTTGATATCTTTGAATGAGTTAATTATTCAATAATAATAATTGATTACATTTATTTTGACTTTATTTGTCATAATATTAAAAACAATAAATATTCAAAGTAATAACCCAAATCAAAATTGTTTGGTGTATTAAATTCTTTCTGTTTGCGACGTCGTTTTGTTGAGGTGTGTACCACCGAGTGAAAGCTTTTGTATGCCATGGGTCTTGAAAAAATCTAGGAAGGTGTTCGAGAAATATTCACGGCCTCTCGACATCCTTAATATTTTGATCTTGTATCAACTCTCATTCTCCACAAGTTCCTTGAACTACTGAAAACAACTAAATGCATCAGATTTGTTTTCTAGAAAATATACCTAAGTTTTTCTTGTGATGTCAACAATAAAAGTAAGAAAATAATTGCATCCTCCCATGGATGATGCCTGCATTGGGCAACAAATATTAGAGTGAAAAATATCGAGTGGTGTGTTCTTTGTATGCCTTTCTGACTCCAAATGACTCCAAATTCTTATGTAATGAACTTTAAAATTATATAATATATCAATAACAACCGAGTCATTCGTAAACCATCAATAGGTTACTTATCCATTCGAATTCATCAATATTACATTGGTTCACAACAAGATAGTGGGGAAATGGCATTAATTATTCATTGTTTAATATTTTTACATGAAATATTTTGGTATTTAGACCTAATAGACTTTTGAAATTGAAATAGAGAGCATTTACATCATAAAATAAAATAATGGGGAATCATGAGCTTCCCTAAAGAGAACAATAGCTCACCAAGTGCGCCTCAATCCATAGAGCAAGAATATGATGAGAAAACTTGGAATAGATGGAAGAACAAGTTCATCTTGAAGTGTCCATGAGCTTCCCTGAAGATTTCACCTGCAACTTATGACTCCATTAAATCTCCATGAAATACCTGAGTGTCCTCTCCAGACACCAACTTGGATGGGAATATTTCACCCTCGAAATTGGCTAAGGAAAGAAACTAGTCCTCCAATACATCTCTCTTTTCACATATGAAAATTTCTCAAATAATATAAAGCTATTCTCTTGGTCGATTGTTGTATTTTATAAACATCCTTATACTTCTAAGGTTACCAATCGATCCACAAACTCAAGCCAATTCGAATTAGGGTGTGTGCTCAAGATTTTCCATGTGTCCTCCCTTTCCTAGCCTTCCATCTTCCCCCAATTTGAGTAGGAACCCATTGAGCTTCCCCAACTCACATGAGCACCCTCTTGGATTCTCAATTTCGACCTGAAATTTAAGATATGTCAGATTTTACCCTTCATATTTGGTGTGTGTCAATTGTGTCATACAATCTTCATCATTGTTGTCATATATCTAGAGAATCCAGTCCAAGTGTCTTACTAGATCCAAAATTACTCTTCCTCTTCGATGGTATTTACTCTTCCAATCCAATTCAACATTAATTGATTCATGCTAATTATATTGACCTTCCAACTCATCTGAAGATCCTTATGCTTCTTATGGATTCGAAAAGATAAGAGGAGGATGCCATGTGGCATAGAAAATCTAGAAAATTTATCTCCTTTTATTTATGCCATTCTAATGTTCAAACATCATTTATTGTACCCCTTATTCCAAATCCCAAAGCTTCCACTCCCAACCTAGGAAACTAGTAATTTTCCTCCTTGGCAATTATTTGACCCTTAGAATCAATTTGATAAACTCTCATGAATATGGCAAATGTATTTAGGCCATTGTGAGCCAATCCAAATTTGGGACATGAAAATTTTTCTCACCAACACTTCAACCTTAACAAACTCTCTCTAGTTTTTCAATCAATGACAACTCTTTCATTGTATTCTTCATACGTAGTAGCTTCATCCCACCAAATTTCAGATGTCCAAATCTAAAATGTCACATTGAGGATTGATATTGACTTTCTGATTGAATTTTTTCTTGAATTTCAGCATTGTCCTTTTCTTTCTTGTCGCAATGCTTGTCTTCTTCTTTTCTTTATTCCTTGAATGCAACTCCTATATTTACCTTTCCTTTCATGTCTCGCATTATCCTTAAGGGAAACAAGTTATTGCTTGTCACCGGTACTTTTTCTATCACTTGGAGTCTTAGACGTATGTATTTAGTCACACAATTTTTGTCTTCCATGTATACTTTGTAACCTTTTTGTATCAATTTTCCAATGCTCAACAAATTGTGTTTCAGACCATCAGCATGTTAAAATATCATGCATGATATTTCATTCTCATTGTTTGGTTAGAAATCGAATGGTACCAAGTTTCCAAAACAATGACTTAGAAATTATTTCCAAGTGTGACATCAGTTTGAACTAATTTATCTAGACATGAAAACAAATTTAAACTACCAGTCATATGATTGCTACAACCGGAACCTAAATACCATATGTTGCATGGAATTTCTTGGACAACATTGCATTCAGTTGGTGATACACATGCCATTAACATTTTGTTTGATGAAGTTCTAGTGTTGCTCAACTTTTGTTGGCTTTTCCTTCATTGGTCATAGTGCTTCTTCCTGCATTCATATGCATAATGACAAATTTTGTTGTAGTAATGACATTGTATTTTTTACTTATCAAACTTGTGACCTCTTGGATGACAATGGTTCTTATTTTGTCCTCTACTAGCGAAATTTGTGGGATTGTTGTTGCATGCTCCTATAGAAAAAATTATTCATTTTCCTAGAGAATAATATCTCCGCTTTCAACTTCCATAGATTATGGCTTACTGTGTTGTGAATGCACCATCTAATGATGCATTTGATCTACTAATTATGTGTTTATGATTGACAAGTGAGGCTAGTAACTCATCAATTGTAAACTACAACATATCTTTATTTTCTTCCAAGGTCATGACCAAGGATTCAAATTTTTTGGGAAGACTTCTTAGAACTTTTTCAACAACTCTTCTATATTTTATTATTTCTCCTTGATATTTCAGTTGATTTATCAACCCAAGAAATTGAGTATAGAATGAGTCCACTCGCTCTGTGTCTTGCATTGATAGAAATCCAAAGTCTCTTCTAAGAATATGTAACTTAGAAATATTTACCATGTCCAAGCCTTGATAGGGAGATTCAAATATATACCATACCTGCTTAGTGGTATTTTTTGTTTCCACTCTTGGGAGTATGCTTTCATGCATGGCTTGGTGTATGTAGAACATAGCATTTCCATCTTTCCTGCTTTGTTGCCTAAGGGAATATATGTCAGTTCACCTGCTAGTTATTCATAGTTGTTTTGTATTATCTCCCATACATATTGTCCTCTAAAAATTCATTAATTGTGAGAGACAAATACTCATAATTCTTTCCCAAGAAAATTTGAGTTTGTAAACTCGACATTTGTGTATAGAAGTGGAAGCCATTTATTTTTAATTTTAATTTTCCTTAGAAAAATACTTTTCCATTTTTAAGACAAGGTTTCTTTCCTATACGAGATATTAAATAAGTGAATAGGAGGAGATGCAATAGTATACTTGAGTTACTCATATGTGAGAATTTTCCTTTTTTTAGCTTTTGAGATTTACTATAACAGGGATTTAGTGCGATGCACAAGTCTACAGAATCCTCACTTTTGGTCGACACAACTTTTTTAACCTAACACACTTTTACCGTACGAGACACCCACTTGAATTCAATAGGATTTTACTACAACATGATTTATCGACACACTTTTGGTTGCGACCATCCCCCACTTCAACCGGAGTACTTTTAATCAAACTTAATAAAAGGAGATTGCTTAGTCTATTGACTTGTATTATCAAAAACAATTTTCAATGACTCGTAACTTGGGATAAACGTAGTCACATATATTATGAAAATCTCATAATATCATATAACCAAAGTATTAAAGAAACTAAAATTTTTACACGGTGAAATATTTGTGGATCATTTGTGTCTTTCACTAAACCCTAACTGTAAACAACATTTACTCTAGTAATTCTGGAGAAGATGTGCTCAATAAATAAGACATGCATTTAACCATAAAATATGGAATTATATATAATTGTGACACAACAAAAGGACTATAACTACTATTACAAACTTGGAAATTTACATGTTTCATCTTTTAAAAAGCTTTGGCTCTCAACACTTTCCAAAACACAAAATATTGAGCTTCCCCAACTCTTCTAAGATTTTTTCTTCTTCCCCACTTCTTCTTACTTTGTTCTTCTCTGTCTCTCTAATACCTTGTATTTCACTTCTCATCTCCATCATGGTGTTTTTCAATCTTCTTAGTTTACATATATACAGACTAAAACTCTTCTATCAACTTATATTGAATATTGCAATAAATTTCTACCTAGAGCCTTAATTTTAGAAATTTAACTCGACTAATTAAATATGGAGAGAGTTGAAGTCTTCATCTTGATAGACTCCCTCACAGAAGCTGAACAGTTACATACTCTGACATAGTCATCTTAGACATGACACGGATGTGCGATTAATTAATATTTCCAACACTCCCCCTTAATTATGACCATGGGGATCTTCTAAATTCCCAAATGATTCACATATGGAGTGTTGCAATTTCCTCCAAATGCCTAAATGATTCCCATTTTGAGTGTTTTCATTTAAGTTCTAGTTTCTAGAATTCATCCATTAATAGAATATTATTTGATAAAATTGTTGGTATCAGAGTGCTTTTGAAGATCTGAATATTACAGTATCGTTAGTGTGGAAAACTATTATGACTTTTCATTGTCATGGACAATAATCTTCTCGTATTTTGAATTGTGTTCTCAAAAAGCACCTAAAACAAAATACATGGAAGGGAATTTAGGATGAGTCTCTTTCCAAGATTTCTATTTTCAACTAAATTTTATCACATAAACCATATTTTGAGTCCACCACAATGCCATTAGAGGGTTGATATTGTTGGTTTTGTTTCAGTTCATAATTTGCCTCATCAAAAGAAAATAGAGGAACTAGAAAGTTTTTAAAAAATTCAAATATGGGCGTGGAGGAAACATTCAACATTAATGATAAGAACAAATATGGGCAGTGAGTGTCACAAAAATATAACATCCAAATAAAAAAATTTATTTTATTCTATTATTCAATTATGTTGTCGTAACATGTATAAATTGGTCGTAGCCTGAAATAAATTGTCATCATGAGTAACATGCATATGAAGTAACTTATATTAATTTTTAATTTCGATGGACAGGTTATGCCTCATGTGTCATTTTCATATGGGTGGCGAGGACCCTATAGCCACTCATTAAGGTGATTTTCTCACTACTTCTATGTTGATTTTGAATATTGTTTTTTCTAGGGATTTTAAGCCTAAAAGGCTATGTATTATTCCTAGAAACTATATCCTAGTTCTAGAAACTATATCCTAGCTCTAACAAACCCTTCACAATGAGGTGAAAAAGGTAACAAACCTTTTATTAAAGGGGTTGAAGAATAAAATCCCTAGTGCAAGCTTGGGTTAAGCGTTTGGTGAAGAAAATGATTTGGGGGTTATGGTGATAAACATCATAGTCGTGATCCCAAACTTGAACTTGGCACAATATACGTTGTTGTTATAACATGGTTTATTCCATAAATGTCAATGCAAGATACAAGGTTTTCCAATGCATACGGTAATGTTTTGGTTTTATGAGACCATAACTATTCCTTGGCTGTGAGTTGACAATGCATCTAGACATATTGATTGAAATTCTTAATGCATACGATAGGGACTGAGAGGAATCTTAGCCTTGCATTCGACATGATCTTCTCTGAAGTTTTTGACAAGGGTTTCATGTGGTGATTACATGTCATAACATTTTATTTTCGTACTTGTTTTTTTTCTCAACTGGTTGATGAGAGAGATATCATCCATTCATGGTTACGCTGTGCGGTTTTTCCCAATCCTTTACACACTCGGTTAATAGCATTTATTTTCTTGCTTCTCGGGTATATTTGAATTTTTTTATCAGTGTTATGGCCGCCATGATTCCCTTTGCCTTTCTATTTTGTCATGTTTATACCACGTACATCTCTCTCTTCAAGCCTTCACGCCTTCATCGAGGTAAGAGTACCTTCCCAATTTTATTTTCTCATTTTAAAGCTTATTTTTAACTTAAGGGTGTATTCAATAATTAACTTGGGTTTTCTCCATTGGTGTGCGGGTAGAGGAGAAATAAGGGCATTAGGGACGAGATGAAACCCGACCCTCTCTGTATTCATTTTTGGGTAAGCTTTAAAACTAAAGGTTTTCGTCATTATTCAAGGTTATTCATAAGAAAAAACCCAACTTCTTATTTTTAATGTGCAGGTGGAGCTTTGGTAGCTATGGAAGCTTCCAACAAAACAAATTTTATTGCCCATGTATCCTTGGTAAGGTAAGAGTGTTTTACCTTGTCACGATTTTCCTTATGTAACACTCATGATTTATAGGTTTCAACATACATGTAATTTTAATTTCGTACAATGTGGAATGCATGTTGTAAAGTTGGTCGGAGATGGTGGCGATAGGGTCACGTCCTTTCAATCCTGTCACTTATTTTCCAAAGGTGAGGAATAAAAATCCTTCTTACTCTGTGTAAATAAAACAATGCAGTTTTTAACTTAGCAAGAAGGAAATCTAACATTCCTTATTTTATTTTACGTGCCTGTAAACCTCGGTGCGGTTGCGCTCATTCTACCTCAAAGGGTCTGCCAATAGCCATGTGGTAAGGTTCTGATTTAAAAGTATGTTACAGTGGTTTCCCATTGGGTTTGCATACAACTTAAGGATATGGATTTCACCATTATCGTGAAGATAAGTTTGAAATGTGTTATTAAACCCTTAAGGGTCTGCATTTTGCAGAAATGGCTTCACAACTTCTCTTTTGTTTGTAGTGATATACTATCCACTCAGATGAATATGTTGTCGATTTATTAAAAGTAATGGATTCCATTTTAATGGACTTACAGCAACGTATTGTTTAACAAATCGGGCTTTGTTGAATGATAATATCTTTGTGATTTGATTGTGTTGAAAATTATTTTGGACAAATCCATATGTCACAGAGTTTGGATACCCATGATTAAAGACTGTCTGTTTAATTTATTGACTACATTATAGTATAGCTAGATTTGATTGTTGTATATATGATATATATGTGTGATTTGTTACATATTTATTTGCTGATAATGATTCTAAAGTCGATTTATCTTACAATGGGTATGGTTACGCATCTCACATCAATCGTGTATAACTTGTTATTTAACTTAATGTTCAAATATTTCATGGACATTACTGTATTATTTGTATAATATTTACTATTGTGACCATCTCCAATCTCGATCTGTGATATAGAGGTTTTAGTTTCGATGAAAAATACTTACGGCTTTACTCCATATACTTAGGATATTTTTATCAATTTTGATAATTTTTTTGAAAGAAAAGCCTCTCAGCTCTACTCTATAGACCCTATAGAATTATATGCGAGAGTCTGCAACCGTTTTGTTTATTGTTTATGTAGTTCAAAATTTCTTGTTGGTTTATTCAATTCATGGTTTAAATATGTTAATGGAATCTGGTTGTAACCATAGGGAATATGGAAACAAATTATTTAATTGAGAAATAATTTATAAGGTTAATACAGTTTAAAACAAAGATCAATGCAAATGTAATTTAAAATATTTAATCAGATCTATGAAATACCTTTGTTCAAACTTCTAATTAGGATAACGTTAGATCCACTCTAATTAGGGTATGGAATCCCAAACATAGATTAATTAGATTAAGATAATAAGTCTTTGATTCCTCTACTAATAAACAAAAATTTACATTAAATCATAATATGAATTAGGAAACGAATAGGAACAAATGCATAATATCATATATTGTAAAAAAAATGTAATTATGATTCATATCTATACTTAAACTATACTTTAAAAATACTTAAACAGATAAGAAATAGAATAGGGAACCTGACACCACTGTGAGGAAAACATAACTGAGGTTGTGATTCCTCCCAACCAACCCCTAGAGCAGCCAAGTCTTACTTTCTCTAGAAACCCCAAGTGTGTTCGCTAAATCACAAGGACAAAATCCAATCAATGTGTCATATCTTGCATTAACATATCAATTCCCTCATCCATCACTAGGCTCTTTCTTGCTTGATGGAAATTATATATTATTTTTCTTAAGACTTGGTCATTTATGAGCCTCCTTCTCTTTAGCACTCCATAAAGATTCCTGACCTCACTTTGGGGAGGATACCTCCTAAAGAGTTCTCACTCACTAGCTTTTGTCACTTGTCTTTCCCCCTTGTGGGCCAACAAAGACTCTTTCAACAACTACTTCAGTTCTTATTCCTCTCAATATTTTTAATTATTAAATAAAAATAATGCATTACATCTATTTTGAATTTATAGTCAAAATATTTTAAAAAATTAAATATTCAAAGAATAATAATTTACATTTATTTGTTATCTTACGTGCACCTCCCCTTAGAGGATAACAACGTCCTCATTGTTATTATTTTTCTGTCTTTATTATTCCATTATTTTATCTTGAAATAGGATCAGATATGCCTTGTGCATATCAATTTCCATATCTTGAGTGGACTCCTCCAGACTAAGGTGCTTCCATTGGCCCTTGACTTGTATGATGGTATGATTCTGGAGTAAAGTTCTCTCCTATCGAGAATACAGTCCGATTCTACCTAGAACTCTCCTTCATGCTCCAGAATCGTACCATCACATGCTGCTGTATCACATTCCATTCAATCACATGCGTACCATCATAAAAGTGTTTATTCAAAATGGAAACATGAAAAACATTGTGTACTTTAATAGTAGGTGGTAATGCTAATAGATACGCTACGGGTCCAACTTTTTCAAAAATTTCAAATGGCCCGCAATAATTGAGTGTTAATTTTCCTTATCTCCCCAATATTAGGGACCTTTTCTTGTGTTTTACCTTTATGTATACATGCTTTCCTACCTGGAACTCTTGAGGAGTTCTTTTCAAGTCGGCATAACTCTTTTTCCTGTCTTGGGAAGCCTTCAAATTTTGTTGTGCATGTTTCAGTATTAGTTCCATATCCTTCAATAATTCAGGACCTAATATTAACTTGTCAACAGGAATGCTCCAATAAATTTGAGTGTTACATTTTCATCCATACAAAATTTAAAATGGACTCATTTCAGTTGAAACTTGAAAAATATTGTTATAAGCAAATTCTACTACGTGCAAGTAATCTTCCCACTTACCGGTTTTATCCATTACGTACATTCTAAGCATGTCTTCCAGAATCTGTTTTACTCTTTTAGTTTGTCCATCCATTTGAGGATGATATGCAATGGTGAACTGTAATTGTGTGCCTAGTACTTTGAACAATGTCTTCCAAAAATTCCCTCTAAATTTTACATCTCTATCCCATATTACTACCTTAGGTACACCGTGTAACCTCAAAATTTATTTCATAAATATATCAGCAATGTTAGCAGACTTATAAGTAGATTTTATTGAAATAAAGTGAGTTGATTTACTTAATTTGTCTACTACAACCATGATTGAGTCGTGTTGTCTAAAATTATTAGGTAAATGTGTTATGCAATCCATGTTGATCACTTCCCATTTCCATTATGGAATGGGTAATTGTTGTAGTAATCCTACTAGATGTTGGTATTCAGCATTTACATGTTGACATTCAATGCAACGTGCTAAATACTTTGCTAATTCATTTTTCATATTAGGAAAAATTAAGTCTTTTCTCTTCATAGTAATCATTTTCGGGTATCTAGGGTGTCCTAAATACGGTCGATTATGTAACTCATCCATAACAGTGATTTTTTTTTGTAACTAGGGGAATTGAAACAGGGTCCAAGGATCCATTCCTGCTACCACTATGGATGGTACTCGCATGAAACAGGGTCCAGGGATCCATTCCTGCTACCACTATACCCCTAGGTTCCCCACACCTACCACAAGACATGGGACACAGGTAAATTTGGGTGGGATTTGAACTCATGACCTCCAATTTACAACAAGTGACATCATAACAGTTGAACTGCCAATGAGCCACACATGTGCGGGATATAACAATGAATTTAATGTATGTTGAATTTGGTATATATAATCTACCTTTATGTAGTAATAACCCTCTTCTATTGAGACTAAGATATGTTTTTATTTTATTTCTTTCATTTTCTACAGTCTTCTCTTTTAGGGTTTGATATTCCTTATCATAATTTTTTGCATTTAAATTTTTCTTTCTTTTTGAATCTATGTCATAGTTGTTGTTTGCATATAGTAATTTTGCATGATGACTTAAGTGTCCAAAACTTTATTCTCTTTTCCCATTATTTGTTTTATTTCGAAATGATATTCACTTAAAATGGACAACCAACTAGCTTGTATACCATTAAGATTATGTTGGTCAAACAAGTACTTTAGACTTATGTTATCCGACATCAGTAGAAATCTTCTTTTAATGAGGAAGTGTTGCCACATTTTTAGCACATGTATAATGGCAGCAAGTTCTAATTCATGTGTAGCATATTTCATTTTGTGTTCTTTTAACTTCCTAGACTCCTAGGCCACGACATAGTTTTCTTGAATTAGTATGCCACCTAATCCTTCTTTACATGCTTCAGTGCATACGACGAAATCCTTAAAATGATCAACAATTTTTAAGATAGGAGTTGTGGTTAATAGGTGTTTTAATTTACTAAAACTTTCAGCACACTTTTCGCTCAAATAAAATTTCTTACCTTTCTTCTAGAGTGAACTTATGGGGTAGGATATCTTAGAAAACCCTTCAATGAATTTTTCGGTAGTACACAGTAATCCCCATGAATCATCTTACTCTGGTTACATTCTTTGGAACATGCCATTCAGTGATAGCCTTAATCTTATCGGTGTTGACTGTTATTCCATATTTAGACACCACATGTCCTAGATACTGGATTTTGTCTTTAAATAAGTCACGCTTGCTAAACTTAGCAATCATTTCTTGTTCTCTTCACACTCGTAAAAAAATTTTAGGTGTTCTTCATGCTCTTGTTTATTCTTGGAGTAAATCGGTATGTCGTTGATAAAGACGACTATGAACTTATCTAAGTAATTAATAAACTTATAGTATTCCTTAAGCACATAAAAGCTACAGGTGTGTTTGTTAAGCAAAAAGGCATTATGAAAAACTTGTAATGAGTGTGTCTAGTTATAAAAGAAGTTTTAAAGATATGTTCATCCTTGATCCATAATTGATGGTATCCATATCTTAAATATATTTTGGAGAAGATGGTTTCCCCTTGAAAGTGATCGAATAGATTGTATATCGTTGGAAAAGGGTATAGATTTTTAATAGTCATGTTGTTTAATTGTTGATAATATATACATAGTCTTATAGTGTCATATTTTATCTTTACAAATAAGATCAGCACTTGCTCCCCAAGGGGAAAGGATAGGTCAAATGTACCTTTTATCAATGAGTTGTTGCAATTGTGATTTATGTGAACAGTAAGCTCTATTATATTCATCCGATAGTTTGATGCTAGTACCACCCTGATACTAGACCGATCATAAATTCTATGTTCCTCTTTGGTGGTAGTCCAAGAACTTTGTAACACCCCATATTTGAACCCATGGTATTAAAATTGTACATGATGTAATTATTGTATTTGAATCATGGAAAGGAGCTCAAGGCCAAGGCCCTACCATTGATTCGGTGTTTTGTGAATCAGTGATCAAGGTTGATGCTGATGGTTATGGTGCTAAGTTAGGCACAGTATATTTTTGAGATATCACGTAAATATATAATTTAATAAATATACCACAACTAGCTATGCACTGCAACGTAACAGATGGAGGCATGATTTCACAAGGAAAATGGATGGGAGTTAGTCAAACTCCTGAGCCATAGGGTGAGATCATCTGTCAATGGGGAAACCCATAAACCCTCAGCTACCTTTTTGGCCCCTGCACTCAATCATTTAATTCTTCTAGAAGAGTGATGAGGGATTTAATTCCTTTGGTAAAACAAGGCATGACAGTCATATTTTGTGTCTGAGAAAGCTTGTAGTTTGAGAAATTTTGTAGTCTAGGGAAGCTGCATTCTTTCTTTTGAAGCAAGTAAGCACATGGATGTGTGCCAGTTAGTATTTCCCTCGGTCACAATAAGGTTTTGTTGTTGTTCTTCATTGTTGATGATTCATTATGGGATCGACTATCCCAAGTTGCGAAAGAGTGGTTTCGTAGTATTTTTGTGAGTTATAGAGTGGTATGGAACCCTGGTCTCTTCTGTGCAAGTGAAACCTTGTCTATCTTGTGTTACAGAGTGAGTGGGATGCAAACATGTTGTCTGTCTTACAGAGTGGAGCCTTGTGTTGTTGTGTCTCCTTGTGGTTTGTTATGATGTGCACCCTCGTTTGGGTTTGAACTGTACGCAAAACTTAGGAGTGGAAGAGACGCCAAATGGGCTTGATAAACCTAGTGCAGGTCACAAACCTAGGAATAGAGTTATATTGAATAAAGTCACATATAATAGATAGAATACTCTGTGGTAACCTTTTTTAACCTCATGATCATTTGTTATACGAAAATGATTTCACAACATCTATTGAAGGAAGGTGCTCTATATCCACACGTCACTTGGTATATGCATCAATAAAAGATTTATTATTGTCGACATTGTATGTCTCAATCTAGACTTATTTGAAAACTTTCATACCAACATTTAAAAGCACAAATCAATAGCTATATTCCAAAAGAGGAAGTTATAGAAGAAAATGACATTTCCTAGAAACCTATGTCCTTATAAAGAACGGTTTCACACAACAAACTCTTGTATGCATTTGATGTTGATTCATTTGGATTTTGTATAGAAGAGACATGCATCAACATATTGTGGAATGTTTTTTTTATCATTTTTTAGATTTAGAAGTATATTTTATTATCCGATTAATCACCACCCAGTTCAAAATAACATGTTACCAATGATCTATATTGTCCCTCCATGTTAGTAATGTTTCACAATTGTGTGTATTCAATATATCACTGTTTCTTCTAGGTTCATACTTTTTTTCATCCATTTTCATCAACATAAAGTTTTGAGTGTTCATATAGATCTAATGGAGCCTTACATTGATCAACCAATTTTCCTTTCTTCTTTCGGAGACATGATTTCTCATTACATTTATATGTGATTCTCTACACAATTTAGAAGTTCTTCATAATCAATTAGAGGATATTATTAAAATATTTGATGTGTGTCCTTTAAGTAAGGATGGCCATAACTATTGACATGAATATTTCTTTAATGTCAATCATGTATATTCATTGTGTGTACACATATATCAAAATATTCATTTGCAAATATAACTTGTGTTGGATCATCCCAATTAAACCTATCCATCTAGGAGAATTGTTTAGCAATAGAAATCCATAGACATGTGGAGATCCACAGTTTTTCCACTCATAGAAACATAATTAACTTGTAGATAGATGAAAATGATTTAAAATTCCATCTCGAAACATTGTGTGTATTAAGTGCATGTAACGTGCTGCAATATGAGGATTATCAATAACATTTTGACATCTCCATTTACTTTCATTAGTTGGTTCTAGAGGGATAGTACTAGGCATTAATTTATGCAAATCTAGTCACTTCCTATCTACTTCACTTAGTGTGAAGAGTATTGTGGGACACCCAACTTATTGAGTCAAGTGGGATAGATTTGTACATAAATTTATCCAATATGCACTTTTACCTCTCAGTACAGTTCCAAATATCATTTTTCTATCTACTAGTCAAGAGTCTCAAAGATTTTGTAAATTTTGTTATAACTCTTTCAATGTTGTAGGTAGTTCTGCTATATACTTTTTAGAGAAAATGCAAAGGAAACTTGAATACGGTGTCTCATGATAATGTCATGTTCGAAAATTATCTAAAGCGAGGTTGGCTTCCAAACCTATCGTCATTATATTTAAGCAAATGTTTGACATACTCACGAAGATGGGCATTTTGCATTTGTGGTTGACACCAATGAAATTCAACTCTATAAAAAAAATTCTATAAATGAAATATCAAACAATTCCTAACTGTTATACTCATTCATGAAAGAAAATCCAATTCCACGTCAATTAAGTACATATGTGGATCCACCATTTCTGTTATTTCCTTAAGGATTTGAGTTATTTTCTCAATATCGAATAACCTCAATATAATCTTGAGATACATTTGGAACTCTATTTGCAAACAAAGATGTCTGTAATCGATCAAACATACCATAAATTCCTCGTACCCCCTCCAATATTGTAAATTTGTGTCATCGTCTAGCTCTCGTAAAGTAATAGAATTAATCATATTTGAGACATCTATTGCAATTACAAGAAAATCATCTAGTGCATTGTAGCAAACTTAAAGATCATGATAACATAGATAATTCTTAATCTTATATAATAATGCATCTGTTACATTCTATCTTCTTACAATCATGTCATAATTTATTCGTTATCATCCTTTCTTTTGCACAATGATCATTAAATCTAACTCTTTAATATGTTGAGATAATGTCATAGTAACATCTTCAACCTCTTCGGGAAAACTAATTGTATGTCATCTATACGTGTATTGGCCACCTATTGAATGTGTCTCCTCTGAAGTTGGACTTGCATATGCTAAACATCTCTTCAACTTTGGTGAGCACTGTAAGAAATTGAGTTTGTGATATTTGGATCCATATGGTTCTCTATTGAAAATTTGTGGTGACCTCCCTCTCTGTTACATATTATACAAATTGGATTGGTATTTGTATTCAATACCGGAATTCCAACATATGACTCTTCACACACAGGATGCATTTGAACTTTAGTCAAATAATCAATCCCATCATGTAATTTTTGATGTGAAATATTCATATCCATAATCTTTTTAGGTACATACACAATTTTAATTTCTTCAAATGGGACTATCACAACATCTATGGCATCACTATTCTCAATGATGGTTGCAAACTCAACTCAAACACAGATGGGTGTTCCCATGAAGATGGGTAACACGTTTTAGTAAGCAGAGGGTGTGAATATGGGAAAAAAATGAGCTCAATCAATAAATGAGACTTACGAAATATGATAAACCCCCATACATGTCTAAAACACTTCCCAATTCAATCAAGGACGTCACGAATTATCCAAAGCGTGAGTGAGTTGTCATGAATGATGGAAAACCATGCTAATCGTGGAATATGGAGAAAAAATAGTGGAGGATGGGATCTCAACAAAAGGTAGTAGTTTTCTAGTTGACTAGATTTACCTTATCCACAAAGAAGCTGGAATAAAGGATAATAAATACATAATCTACACGAAGGCGCAGTTACTAATCCTGTGAGTCATTAAAGTGGACAATTTCAAACGATGATGAGGATAAAAGCACTCGTGGGGTATATATGCAAAGTGTTGACCAAGTGGTGCAAGTGGATGCCAACTTTCTAGGCTAGTAGGTAAGAATTTAATAAAAAATGATTAAATATTTTATCCTAAGTTATGAAGTTGATTTATCCTAAGTTATGAAGTGCCTTTACAATTAATGATTAAATATTTTATCCTAAGTCATGAAGTGGCTTTTTTAACTATTTTTTTACGTTTTTCAACTTCTAATTTTGACTTGTAAAAAAAACTTAACTTGAATATTCATAATACAAATGGTAATAGAGACACCCATTAGTTAATACTCTCTATGTTTGAAAATAAATTCAATTCACTTTTAATTTAATTTCTCTTTCAAATAATTCTCCTTGGTTTCGTCTAATTTAATTTAGTGGGTTTGGAATTAATTAATCCTTATCACCTTAGTTTTAAAAGATTAATTATATAATTATTTTCATTACTTTAAAATTACTCCACTACCATTTTAATTAATGCAATATTTATATTTGAAACTATTTAGAAATAAGGATCATAAAAAAAAATTGTATATTTTTATTATTATTGTAATTATGTTTTTCCTTATAATTTTATTTCTTAATAAGTTTTAGATTTTGATATATATACATGAATTCATCAATACACTTACTTATATCATAATGATATATTGTATGAATTAATGATATAATTACTTATATCAACTTACATAGAAATAGTTCATCAACACATACATAACTTTGTATTTTAAATTAATGATTAATAAAGAGGCTTTTAGTTGAATTCAATTTTCTTTTTACTTACAAGGTATGTTTTATTTTTTAAATTCAACTTATTTTTCATTCTTTTCCAAAAATTATATATTTTTTAAATTTAACTTATTTTTTATCCTTTTCAAAAAATTATATATTTTTTAAATTAAACTTATTTTTTTAATTTTTAGACAAAAATTAAAGCTTATGGAAATAAGTGTGAATAAAGGGTATTATATAATCCCTCTTGTACATTTAATTAATTGATAGCAACTTTGTCTTCGAATATTTTTTTAGGAATATATATATATATATATATATATATATATATATATAAAAGATTTTTGTTAAAAAAATTAACATCACAGCTAAGATGATCTGTCATGATTTGACTGCTAAATCTAAATTCAAATTCAAATTGCTTTGGTTTTGTTTATAGATTTGGTAGTGACAATGTGTAGTTTAGCTGTATACAAAGGGGTTACGTGTTCAATATAATTGACTCCAACAATACAATTGACTCCAAGTTCAATTCAAACTTGCTCACTCCCATTGAACTCGCACCGTCCTTAAATTCTGGGTTGTTCAATTCAAACCGTCTACGTTGAGGCGCTCACACGATGCCCATGATTTCATTTTATGTGTGCATCTAATTTTAACTACGAGATTTAAATTCAAATTGTTTTCGGTTTATAAATTATAACTAGTTGATTCGACTCCATGATCATATACGGACAGTGGACCTGAAACTGAATGACCGGATTTGGTATTGACAATGTGTAGTTTAGCTCTATACAAAAAGGTTACATGTAATTATTACACCAACAATATAGCAACAAGCACCGGTGAGTAAATTCTAACAACATAATTAACTCCACGTTATGGCACCGGTGAGTGAATTCTAAATTTTGGGTTGTTCAATTCAAACGTGCTCCCTCCAATTTAAGTCGCACCGCGCTTAAATTCTGGGCTGTTCAATTCAAACTTGCTCAGTCTAATTCAATTCAAACTCCAGAGAAGCAAATATGGCCACGTTGAAACTCACTCTAATTCAATTCTCTGTCTTGAAACCGTCCACTTTGACGCGCTCACATGATGTTTATTGGCCCATGGTTTCATTTTATGTGTGCACCTCAAATATGTCAAGCCAACCCTAGTTTTAACCTCTTTAAAATACACATCTCTGCGTAAATCAGTGCAGGGTCGATTTGAATGCCAACAGACTACGGCGAACTAGATTGAGGAGCTGTTTTAATGTAAGGCCATTGTATAGCTAACATAACAAACTAAGCCGAGCTCTGCGTGCTGTATGAGAGAGCCACTGTGCAAACTCGAGCTATCAGGGCATGAACTTAAGGTATGGTCCTTTGGGTTTTTGATAGTTTGTTGAATAGCGAATTATTTGTTAATATATTGATATTTTGTTGAATAGCGAATTATTTGTTTGAAAACTAATGGTCATTGAATAATGTTGTTTGATTTCAGTTGCTTTAAGTTCGTTACGGTTTAGTGTTGCTCGATTACCAGTTTATAATTTGCAATCTTACTCAATCTCAGATGGGATTCAGCATGTAGGTTGATGTGCTAAAACAAGCATTAAGCGCTGTAATGGACTCTAATGTTCATTAGTGAATATAGGCAAAACAGAAATCGTCCGTTAGAAGCTTTTCATATAATTTTCTGTTACAAATACAACTGAATCGAAATCATTGGAGCGTGATTACCTGTTTATAATTCCTCTCTCTCAGTATCTCTATATTCAGTGTATGTTGCGGTCAATCTCTATTGTCTAATCTTTAACTCGACCCTCAAGTCTAATCTTTAACTCGACCCTCAGTAGAAGCCCAAGATAATGAAGTTTAGGTGATGTGTTAGTTCTCTTTACAGTAGGGGATAGAGCGAGCAGAGACTTTGATTGTGCTCTGTTTTCCTTTGTGGAAGGCTGTAATATAGGAATTATGAATATGTTGTGAAAGGTTGTTTATTGTTGTCTTTAGTACTCCATGATTGCAATGATGTTGTATATTGTGCGCCTTTCTATTGTTATTGATTATCTGCAATCACCGTAAAAACATAGATGAGATGAAGCTGATAAATGAAGTAGATGAAGCTGATAAATGTCCGCAGCAGAACATAAGTTGCCGGTTAAAATTCTTTTATAGTTTTCTGTTACACATACAACTGAATCTAAGTCATTGAAGCCTGATTACCCGCTTATAATTTCTATATTCTCATTATCTTTATATTCATTGCCGTTGTGTTCAATCTTTAACTCCAGTGAGAAGTCTAATCTTTAGCTCCCTGGAGGCCCAAGATAATCAGGTTTTTGTGATGTGTTAGTTCTCAGTACAGTAAGGGATAGAGCAGAGAGTTTGATTGTGCTGTGTTTTCCTTTGTGGAAGGTTGTATAATGTATACTGTAGGACAGTAGGAGTTAGGAGTTATGAATCTGTTGTGAAAGGTTTTATTATTGCCTTGAGTGCTCCATGATTGCAATGATGATGTCTATTGGGTGTCGATATGCTTTTATTGATCTGCTACTATTGATTATTGATTATCTGAAATCACGGTAAACTCCGTGATATGCCCCCATCTTTGAAATTGTAAAGAGAGTCCCAGTCAAAGTGTGTCTTTGTACAGCATTTTGCAGAAACTAGCGTCCATGCCAAAGGATAGGCTTTTGAGATGTATCATATTTTCACATATCAAGGGGAAGAATTCGCCATATGGAAAGTTATATTCACTAAGTAACACACCGTGCTCTACTGTAGATGACGCCATGTGCGAAGATCTATCAGATTCAAATGTGAAGATTAATATCAGCTACAGACTGGTGTTAGTGAAGAAGAGCCGTTGCAGCGTTTTGGCATGGACATAGCCCATCACACTGACAGCCCAATGTTAAAGAGCCCCCCTAATAAGTCCAAGAGTTTGATTCGCCCACATGCAACAGAGATGCAATTTTTAACCTAATATAGTAAAAAGTAACACGTGTTAAAAGGAAGTTGTTCAAAAGGTCAATATGTATTATGAGGTATTAAGAGTCAGTCCCATTTCGTTTGAATTGTCTTCTGAATAATATGTTGTTAGAGGTGGACTGAGAATATCCCGCACAAGACAAAAAGAAGAAATGCGCCAAAGGATTGGGAAGATGATAGATACAGTATAGGAGGTCAGTGGTGGCACATAAACACGAGACTATGGGTGTAGAGGATGATCCAAAAAGCTTCCACCCTGCATCAAATAGGTTGAAATCTTTTCAAGATTCGTGTAGGATATGTTTGTGGACTAAAAGTCGAAATCTTTTCAAGATTCATGTAGCATATGTTTTTGGACTAAAAGTTGAAATCTTTTCAAGATTCATGTAGGATATATTTCTCGACTAAAAGTTGGATATGCCTACCAGTCTTGATTGCTGCTAAGCAATAAAGGTTTACATAGACCTCTTTAGGCAATATAGTTTTTCTTAGACTACTTTGCGCAGGTAAATATTATGTAGTAAAGTTTGAAGAAACCCCACCTTGTGCTATTGGCTACCAACAGTGTATTTTCTGAAAGTTACTAAGACAATATTTACAACAGAGACAGTAACATGGTAATTTTCATGACAGGAGCAAGGAAGAAACCCCACCTTGTGCTATTCTCTACAAACAGTGTATTTTCTGAAAGTTACTAAGACAATATTTACAACAGAGACACTAACATGGTAATTCTCATGAGAGGAGCAAGAAACTGATATATGATCATGAACTCACTCCATGGAATGCAGTAGTGAAGAATATCTAGATGAAAAAAAGACCATGTTAGATTAATCTGGTCATGTGATGAATTGCATTCTATGCATAGGTATGATGTACTCTACACTGTAGGTAATTCCTCATTAGAGAAATGACATGCAGGTTAATTGGTGCTTAATTTCAAACTAAGGCAGAAACCAGATCAACTTCCTCTAGTTTCTCACATTGTCTTGTTTAATGACAGTTTAAATGTTCATAAAACAAGTGTAAACAAGCAAGCCATTAGGGAAGGACCACACAAATTTCTTAAATGTATTGTAAATTTTGTAGATAGTGTTCATCCTCTTATGATTTGAAATACCTTTTTATTGTGCAATATCCATATTGGTTCCAAAAACATTTGCCAAAGGATGTGGTTGTTTTGGAGGAAGTACTTATGTTGAGAATAGTTTTTGTGTTAGAAGAAATAGAAGAGAATTTCCTTATAGAGCCAATGTGACATTTGTTAAAGCAATGCTAGTAGTGTATGAGTGTGGTGCTAAATTTAGATATTCACCAACTTACACATGTAGGATTTCTTAACATGGGTTTAAGCACAAGATTGAGATTTTCGGGACTCCAAATAAGGGTTGAGGAGTTCTGACATTGACATTCATACACCAGCTTAGATCCAGCTTTACCCGGCTCTATCATGCGCCGAGAGGGATCAAATATTTCGAGGTGCAAACCCTGCTTCAACAATTGCACTCCAAAA